>JAMPIV010007728.1:0-103460 GCA_024509875.1 Oreohelix idahoensis
GCGGCATCACGTACTTGGATATATGAAAAAATAAGCCGCAGCCAAGAAATTTCGGTGTTGGTCAATCACCACCGCTACCACCGCCACTGTAATATCGACCGACAGCCCCACAATCCGCATGAATCTGGAGTCTCCCCGATCTAACATTCATCACATGACACCGCAGCACGCTGTATGTGTCGGGATCTTGTTGCAGATTACATAGCAAAAACACTCCAACTGGACCCAGTAATACTGGTGGGTAAGTCATAAAGTCCTTTGGCAGCATGGACACGTTTCCTATGATAATGCTACCACAGGGGACGCCCGCCATAGACCTATGACGCCAATACTCCCTGACCCCCTACATGTTCCTGCCCGTACGACATATTACACTAGGACGCCCCCTACAAACGATGTGCCCCACTCCCCCCAGCATTCTTTTCTCCAAACTACCACTATAGCATTTTATAGACAGACGGGAGCACACATTAAAAAGTCGCGCCAACCACAACGTCTCTGTAGTGCAATTGTTGATCCTCCCGACAAGACCACCACACACAAAACTTCTGTAAGACCTAAGACAAAGTCATTAACACACACCAGCCCCAACACCGCCCCAGGACACTAGCTATCCCAGAAATACAGCACAGTCAAAAACATAAGGACATTGACAAAAACAGAATGCAGAAACAAATCGACATGGAAATGTGGGACAACACGGACCTACTCTGGAACCTAAATCCCCTTGAACACCAGGTGGGGCTACGTGACCCGCAGACAGCGTTTAATCAGGTCTCTCAATTCTAACGTATCCACACGAGAAGGTGGGAGTGGGACCTGCGGGGGATGTGAGTGTGATTGAGGGTTACAATCTGGTGTTAAGAGATGTTTGCGCATGCACCTTGTGTGTAGGTGAGGCGGAGGTCTGCATTAGGAACCGCGATACCCAATACTGAAGGTGGCACTCCGGAGTATTAATTGGCTCCAAGACAGAACCCCCATGTTATCCCCTAAGTCCCGCGGCATGGGGAAAGGATACTCCTTCTCTCCGGATGGGTCCTGGCTCTGCCTCAATGCAATGCCAAGGCTGCCCTCTCGATTATATATGGTTGAATTGAGAAGAATATAAAAAGTGGGGGTACAATGAATCCCCGCCGAGTTGATTCCCGACAATCATGTAACAATATTAAAATCTGGACCATTATTCTTCGTATCGACTCGACGGCGCAGGGTTCAGTAGAAGAACAGTGAGGCTAGATAGCAACAGATAGTGAAATGAAGAGAACCGTCAAATCTCCGTAAGGAATCCAAAGGATAATAGATACTGTCACGGGGACCGTGGTACTTCAGGTGTTTTATCATAGCGATAGACTAGAGTCCGGGGTTGTCAGGGCTCTAGGGCTTAGCTCCCGTCCGGGTGGTGTGGGAGGGCGGTAAGATAGAACAGAAATTTAAAGATTGGTCGGTAAAAGCGCCCCTCCCGGGGGGGGGGGGCCCTCTACCATTCATCCTTGGGATTCGTCCTTGCTGTACCTGGTTTCATCCATTTCTCCCCCCGCCGCATGACCCCGACTACTCGCGAGAGCCAAGGGAAGGCCCGGCAGTGGAACCGACCCATAGGGAATCTTCAGTGAAGCGACGGATAAATACCCTCCCCCGCCCCCCCCACACAACCATTCCTTTTGCGGGGAAACCCCAACGCCCCAATTGCACTTTCCTCCCCTCCACTTTGCAGTTACTTGCCACCACTTCTACCCACACTTGCAGCCTCCGTGTGATCTGACTGATTACAGCTTTCCCGGGCACAAGATTTTACAATGCTCGCTCGTCACTAAGATGAGGGACCGCACTTACCCCAGCCCATACATGCCCCCCCCGCCCTATCATCCCCCCCCTGACACCTTTAATAAACACCGCCCCACATATCCACGTCCCGATTGTTCCTGCACACGTGCACCGAACCCCCCTAACAACTGTTCAATGCATATACTATGGACTTTTCCATCACCCCAAAACCAGACCTCACGATTATCCCCACCCCCCAGGTTCCCCCCCTCGCAGAATATTTGGTGTCTAAAGCACACATGACTACAACCCTGAGTACACACCGACTAGACAACGACAACTCACCCCAGCTAACACCCAAAAGCAATACCAACAGTTATCATGTTGACCAATAACACTCAACACGCGCGCGCCCCACCCCCACCCCAGCCCCCTTTCACATTTGTAAACCGCCCGCGAAGGCGGCCCCCACACCCCCCCTCACAGCCGCCCGCGTACGGCGTTTACACCTCCACGGCAATCTCACCCGACTTAAAGGCCCCACCACACCCCGTTTCCCCATGCTGAACTCAGTAATTCCAGCACCCCCACAACACACCCCACCCACCCCAAAAAACCAATGTACTGTAAAGCCCCCCCACCCCCTTCGGCTCTCCCTACTTTAAAACGGTCGCAAATTCCCACTCAACTACCCCACACTCCACAGAAAGAGTTTGGTTTACGAGCGGGTATCAACCAAATCACCCTATAGATATGGGAACAAGACAGATAATATGTACTCATGTTCCCGACCATTCAGTAGACTAAAAACCATCTCGCCTAAAATATAGACTATGACAGTTTTAATTGTCATTTGATCCCGCCCCCGGATTCCCCCCCCTCCCCCCCCCTGTAGACTAAACCATTCACCCTATAATAAGTTGACTATGACAGTTATTTGTCGTTTGTTCCCTGAACGGTCTTTAGACTAAAACCATTCTCCTTATAAAAAGGACTAGGACAGATAATTGTCACATTTTTCCGACCTGTCTTAGACTATACCATTCTCCCTATAAATATGGTGACTAGGACATTTTTAGTTGTCTCTTATTTTCACGACCTGTCCCTGTAGACTAAACAATTCGGTCCCTATAATATGGGACTAGGACAGTGTAATTACTCTTGTTCACGAAACCTATCTGTAGATACTAAACCATTCTCTCCCTATAATATGGGACTAGGACAGTTAGTAGTCCTCTTTTTCGACGACCTGTCTGTTAGACTAAACCATTCTCACCTATCATATGGGAACAGAGGACAGTTAATTGTCCCTTTGAGTTTTTCCCGACCTGTCCCTGTAGACCCAAACCCATTCATCCCTATAATATTGAACTAGGACATGTTATAATTGTCTTCTTGGTTCACAGACCTATCTGTAGAAAACTAAACCATTTCTCCCTATAAATATGTGTACTTGGATAGTTTAAATTGGTCTCATGTTTCCCGACCTGGTCTTGTAAACCTAAACCATCTCCCTATAATATAGGACAAAGGACAGTTGTAGATTTAGTCTCTATGTTCACAAGGACCTGTCTGTAGACTAAACCATTCTCCTATAATATGGGGGACTGAGGACGGATTTAATTGTCTCATGTTACCGACCTGTCTGTAGACTAAACTATTTCTCCCTATAATATCGGGACTCGGACAGGTTAAATTGGTCTCTGTGTACACGACCTGATCCTGTAGACTAAACCATTCTCCCTATAATATTGGGACTAAAGGACAGTTAATTGTCTCATTGTTACGTGTAAGACTATAAAAACTATTCTCCCTAATCTAATAAAGGGACTGATTAAACCTTGTAACACCCCTTCTGTAACTAAAACCATGTCTCCCTATAACATTGGACTAAGGACAGTTAATTGTCTCTTTTTCAACGACCCTGTCTATAGACAGAAAACCATTCTCCCTATCATATGGGACTAGGACCAGTTAATGGATCTCTTGTTCACTTCTTGTCTGTAGAACAAACCATTCGCCCTATAATATGGACTTGGGACAGTGGCGTTAATCTCTATGTGTGCTGTGAGTGCTTCGCACACGTATGGCGCGAAGGAAAATAAAAATTTAATTTATTATTCTATAAAATATTTCTCCACTAAGTTCTGCTTTCCCGGACCGTGCACGCATCAGGATAACGGATTTTCCCGCATAGAATCTACGAGATATATCTGGTTTCATTTTCACAGACGCGTTTATAGTGCAGTTTTTTTATTGGTTGTAGCAATCGCCCGAAGTATGTGTCCGGTAATTCCGTCACAATGCGTGCTGGACCGTTCGGATTCACGTTCTAAAGACTGTTTATTTGTGTAAATCAGGGTCATGGGCAGATACGTCAATACAATGCGAACATGCGTGCGGTGCCTAGCAGCTCTCGTGTTGTAAAAATCAGCTGTGTCCGTCCATGTGTTTTTTGTGATTAATTTTTGTTAGTTGCTGGGAATGCAGATTATTTACAGTGACAGTGAGTTTCAAGTTGTAAGTTAATTAGATATTTCGGAGATAATTGGACATATACCCCTAATAACTAATCGTTGCGTAATTGAATATGGATGGTTTTTAAATTAAGAGGGGAAGAAGTTAAATAGTAGGGCGTACATATTCATTTTAAGTAGCATCGCAACACGCCTAGCTCGCATTACCATAGGAATACCCACTGGACTCGGACTGTTTAATTGTCCTCATGTCCCCGACTTTCTGTAGACTAAAAACCATTCTCCTATAACATGAGACCTAGGGACAGTTAATTGTCTCATGTTCACGACGTGTCTGTAGACTAAACCATTCTCCCTATAATATGGGGACCTAGGCCAGTTAATTGTCTCATGTTCCCGACCTGTCTGTAGACTAAACCTTTCTCCCTATAAGATCCTCCATGTGCAGCATGAGAGTAGTTGTCTTATAACTTTGTACAGCCGCGGCTTCAGGGTTTTATCATCCCTTTGGACCTTCTTCTGCGCCGATATGTTCGGACTGATGAGGGATTAGACTACAGGACCACTTGTGCGTGTCCCTCGATTCTCTCTAGCTTGGGTCATCCTGAGATCCTGTGTGGGGTCTCCTAGGAGGTCATATTTCCTCCCTAGGTCATCTAAAACTGTTGCTTTAATTTCCCGCTGTATAAATCGTGTTCAAACTCCAACTGCCGCAACATGAAGAATCATGGGTACGGCATTCTTCAGGGACTTCTGTATTTCTACAGTTTTACCAGATGGCGAGATTAGGGCTTCAAAATCAAGATCCTTGCCATAACGACAATAGACAGACTGTCTAATAACGGTCACTACTTCTTTGATGGTGGGATGACAGGGATTTTGTAAGCATATCATAAGGTTTAAGTTTCCTGTTAAGGCCATCCACGGCAGTGGAAAAATGGGTTTTAGGTACAAAATATAGATTTTTTACTTTTGAGCTTATGTTATTAAATAATCATCGAGGAATCGATTGAGCTAGAATTTATGACATAAAAAGTATATTTGATGTGTCAAAAAGCATATTTTCGGACCTACCCCCAAGCTATTATTTGAAAATGTGTGCCGAAAATGCAAGAATTGACGCTTAACGAAACCTTAGTTATGCTGTTCATATCGTGGAGTATGTGGTATCGATAAATAGGGAATTTTTGTGTCTTCCGTATTATAGCAAATTTGAAATCAATATTATAAAGGCCAGTTTTCTGTCTCTTACAGTCAGATGTGAAATGTATTAGTAGCAGTAAGTTGTGAGTTGTGAGTTGAAGTGAGTGAATGTTAAGTTTGACTGTGGGGATGAATGTATTAGTAGCTGTAAGTTGTGAGTTGAAGTGAGTGAATGTTAAGTTTGACTGTCGGGATGAATGTATTAGTAGCTGTAAGTTGTGAGTTGTGAGTTGAAGTGAGTGAATGTTAAGTTTGACTGTGGGGATGAATGTATTAGTAGCTGTAAGTTGTGAGTTGTGAGTTGTGAGTTGAAGTGAGTGAATGTTAAGTTTGACTGTGGGGATGAATGTATTAGTAGCTGTAAGTTGTGAGTTGTGAGTTGTGAGTTGAAGTGAGTGAATGTTAAGTTTGACTGTTGTGATGAATGTATTAGTAGCTGTAAGTTGTGAGTTGAAGTGAGTGAATGTTAAGTTTGACTGTGGGCATGAATGTATTAGTAGCAGTAAGTTGTGAGTTGAAGTGACTGAATGTTAAGTTTGACTGTGGGCATGAATGTATTAGTAGCAGTAAGTTGTTAGTTGAAGTGAGTGAATGTTAAGTTTGACTGTGGGCATGAATGTATTAGTAGCAGTAAGTTGTGAGTTGAAGTGACTGAATGTTAAGTTTGACTGCGGGCATGAATGTATTAGTAGCAGTAAGTTGTTAGTTGAAGTGACTGAATATTAAGTTTGACTGTGGGCATGAATGTATTAGTAACTGTAAGTTGTGAGTTGAATTGAGTGAATGTTAAGTTTGACTGTGGGCATGAATGTATTAGTAGCAGTAAGTTGTGAGTTGAAGTGAGTGAATGTTAAGTTTGACTGTGGGCATGAATGTATTAGTAGCAGTAATCACTAATGTCGAGTTCATGGGCATGACTAAGTTGTTGTGAACGAAGTGGTGGTGAAGACGGGTCAGGTGTGAAAAGGGTCATGTGGGGGAAGGCATTCTAGAGAGAGATTGGAGCGAGTAGAGCTTACGCGGAGAGAGAAGGTGAACTGGATGATTAGAGATGTGTAGTTAGTGCAGGTTGGAATAATAGCCAAGATAGTGAGATTGCTCTATACTAATATTGTTGATGATGCACATAATACATTGTGTGTTTCTTATGATTTATGGCCAAAGCCACAGTCTGCCTGTGTTATTGTGTTATGCTCACGTTTCTGACATAAAGTCGTCGGATATAGTACCTACGTGTTGGAGGTCAGTGAGTTAACATTAGTTGTGAATAACGTACCTACGTGTTGGAGTTCAATGAGTTAACATTAGCTGTGAATAACGTACCTACGTGTTGGAGTTCAATGAGTTAACATTAGCTGTGAATAACGAGACATGTTGGTTGCTCCATGTATAATGTAACATATATATATATTTGTCAGTGTGCACTCAAAGCTAAGCACTTGACACATTGAAATTATAGTAACACCAGATTTTGGAACAAGCGAAGACATCAGTAGCCGAATAGATAAAGCCAGAATTGCCTTCGTCAACCTAAACGATATCTTGAAATCCTCCTAGAACAGTATAAACACTAAATTACAAATATATGAGAGCTGCGTAATTTCTTTACTTGTATACGATGCAGAATGCTGACGAGTTACAGAAAATGAGATGGCCAGATTGTTTTCTTTCCACACAATTTTCTTAAGGAAAATTCTTCTAGTTTTCTGGCAGAACACCATCGCTAACAAATATATGTTATTTTAGAGCCATCAAGAAGGTATGCGCGGATAGACGCTGGAATTGGGTTGACCTGATCGTCAGAAGAGACACCTGATACCATCACCAGAACTGTCATGCTATGGACTCCAGCAGGAAAGAGAAAGCAAGGAAGACCAAAAGCCGAACAAAAAAATCAAAATCAAAGTAACATTGAAATAAAAAGCTACAGTGCTGGCAACATGGATTTCAGAGGCTCCCAACCTATGTCCCGCTCAACGGTTGTTAGTGTATTTGGAGCCATAGTCTGAGAATAGTCAGGATGGATGATCTGAAATTCAACTCAGTGAAAACACGTGAAGAATAGTTTGAGTGGACAATTTGTTTCTTAATAATTTTTAGTTCATTGTGTAAGAACAATAAAAGCTGTTTTTTTACAAGATTTTTTTTTTTTTTTACATCACAAGTGAATCTTAGTTTTGAAGTAACGTAAATTCATCAGAAACAAATTTCTTTGACAAGCTCAAACATTTCATGCAAAGTCCAAATTAAATCAATCTTTACTAGACTGTGGATGAAACAAAAGACCTGCAGACTTAGCTTTTTGAAGAAACACATTGATTTTAACAATTAAAAAAAAATTTAAAAAAAGCAGATAAACTTTGGATTTGCTATCACAATCATCACTTGTGTAATGTATATCGACGACATGCTTCAAAGGACGGTCGGAGAAAGGAGGTTGAAATGTAGATATAAAATATAATTTTCTTTAAAAACAGCATGATGTTGCTTAGTTTTTGAGTTAAGTGAAATCGTTCATAGATATTAAACTCGTTTGACAGAAATTATATGGTAATGTTAAAGCCATATTTACTGAGAGTCTAAAGGAACACAAGGGAGACAAAACAAGCTGAAGGATATCACTACAATTGTACATCATACCTATGTTCAAATATGACGGGTTGAAGCTGTCACTATTGGGTGAGTAATACTTGCTTAGACACATACTGGCACTTACGTTAGACACCTGTTTCTCGACAAGTATGAATCGCAGTGGGATACACGCGCTTGTCCACAGTTTAATTGATGCCCAACAATATAGCAGAGGTGCACCGCCACTTTTCAGGACAACCAATCAGGACTGCTGCAGAAAATCTGTTTCACGTGGCGATTTGTTATCCGTCGCGTGGTCATTAAAATATATTTATTGTGGATAGAGACGCTGTCTGCTGTTTTTTAACTAGCAATAACCACGCCTACCTTTTCCACTCACACCAAGCTCCCGGGCAGCCTCGATGTAAACGACTTTGAATTTCTCCATTTCTGCCTTAACATGCAGTCTGGTACGAGACAAACAAGATTAGTTGTGGCATGCAAGCAATGTTCTTCGCCCAACACAAAAAAGTAAATCTAATTATAGCTATCTGTGACTACTGCAAACCAGTTTCAATAATAAAAAAAAACAAGTAGACAAACAATTCAGAGCCACTTATCTAATTATGCGAAGTCAGTACTCAGTTTTCCAACAGTTATGATAAAAGATATCCCCCCATTCTCACATTATTATTTGTTCTCATCAAGTGTCTGCATCATTCACGGATTCTAAATAACAAGATGACTGTACACTCTCTAACAAAATTACCCGATTGACTACAGAATAAATTTAAATGTAAATACCAACGTAAAATTAAGTCTATTCTTCAGTTTGTTCTGATGTCATAAGATATTGATCACTGATTGGAAAGATTAATTTTTTTTTTTTTTTTTTTTTGCAGCCTGCTTCAAATGAAGCTACGGACAACGTCAAGCACAAAGGGTTATTTTGCTCACCCCTACTCCAGTGATATAGTATACATTACTAAATAGGAATTGGTTCAGGGGATGTAGAATAAAGAGAGAGGTAGTACCTCACGGTGAGAGACAGCCATAACTTTAATGGATAGTTAAGATCCTATTTGGTTCCGCTCTCTTTATCTAGCTCATGTAAGGCTCCACGAATACCGGTTGTGTAATGCGGTGGCCACATCCCGGGCAACAGTCTTGGCTGACTGGCTAAACTACATGAGTGAAGTAGGAGTAATCTTACTCAAGGTAATGTCCATCCCTAGTACACAAAGACTGAGACGGTGAGCGAGGCGGGGGAATCTAAAAAGATCAACGGCTCACATAGTAAAACAGCAAAGTGTGGAGCACTAAAAGTACAAATAAAAAAAAAAAAACAACGGCTAGCCACCGTGGAAGACGTAAGTCTTAAATAATGTAATGGAATCGCAACAAAAATATAAGAAACGATAGAGATCTCTTGCTCCCTTGGGGAGAAATCTACTGTACAGTACATAACAACAGGGAAGAGGCAACTCCTCTAAGGAGTAAGAAAGTGCACAATGACGAGTGCTCCTCAAATTCTTTTGAAAGAAAAACTAAAAACTAGTTGGAGGTGCCTAAACATAGGAACATGGAACGCTAGAACTTTAAACGGAGGAGGACAGCTAGATAATCTCACTTTAGAGGCTACAAATTTCAAACTTGATATACTGGGAGTTGCAGAGGCAAAATTATTGGATACAGGATACACACAAATAGACCAATAAACCCTTATAAACTCAGGAGGAGAAAACATGAAAGAGGAGCAGGAATGTTGATAAAGAAGGACTTAGTCAAATATGGATACTGGACACACAATGAAAGAATGATGTTACTGAAAATGAGAGCAAGGCCATTTGACATACTGTTGCGTGCATATTTTGACGCACATATTACAAAAATCGATATGGCTATTTAATATGGGAAAAATATAGACATTCATTCATTTGTGTATGAAAATGCTGTCTATGGTAAAAGCGAGAGAATCCATGTTTGATTCACACTTTTGATTATAGGAGTAATCGTTCTTGATATTGATCCGGCGCATTGATTGCTCTTACGTTTGTACTTATTTTTTAGGGCCAGAAAATATATTAATTTGCTTATTGTGTTTATGGCCTGAATTCATATGTATTACATATTATTAGTACAAGTAGAATCAGTCCTATATTGTATATTTTGGATGGGTAGGAGGGACTAGATTCTTATTATTCCGGTCTAGCGGAAGTATGAGTTGTCTTGACAAGTCGTGATGAGTTCCGATGTACCGTGATAATGGCGGGTACGCATTTTTCAAAGGGCTGGTAGATTCTTAAGGAAATATAATTCATGAAGTGGTTTTCTTCTAAAGGAGATGGTATCTCTACTATAGTTTATGTTAGAGACTCTCCTAAGGTACGGTACAATGTATAACTCGGACTCCATGTATTGCCAGACCCTATTTTGATGATCTCATGTCGATTCGACCTAGATGGAAAATGTGCTTCGTATCGCTAGGGTCGTGTTTTGTATCGACGAAGATGACAGACTTTCCTGCAGCGGTTATGGCTACGTGAATTAACCTGATCACCGTAGAGCTGTATGGAAACATTTATGAAATCATTTATATACCCATTATAAATTAACTCTGGCTTATATTCTCCTTCCTATGAATGAGTGAACGACAACTCAGGGAGGCAGCCATGTTAGATTTCGGTCATCATATGTTTTGATCACTGCCAAGAGAACAGATTATTTATCCTATTATCGGACAGTGACAGGGAGATCTCAATCTTGCTAGAACCCCTCTTTCGTGGTTTCATAATATATGCTACAAACTATGGACGTCAAATAACTTTAGTTATTTACCGATCTGCCTTCACTGACGCGTTTAGTCAGATAGGGGGATGCGGCCATAATATATCATGACATTGAACTTTTGATGTACTACCCATTATTTCTGAATGCGTCATGACTTCAGATCTGCTATGTATACCTACAAATTGATATGTCAACATACCATGATGTACTCGTATGTCCCAGTGTGTACGTCTGAATAAATTGAGTAAACAAAGATTCCAGCAGTCTGCATTGGTGCCTTGTAGACACAAGTGTATGAGTGGTTATATTGGTCAGCACACGAACAGTACACCATTCGCGGTAATCACACTCTACACTTCTACTTCATACATACACCATCCTGCGTCGGTTGGAGTGACCAAGTTTAGGGCCTGCTTCCCCTGGAGCCTTTGCCTTCCCTAACTCAGGACTAGGGTGAGTTACCCATTTACAGCTGGGTAGACTGGAGCATGCCTGATCTCAACAACACACCACTCTTCCTTACAGAGCATACCGACTGACACTTTACAGAGTGGAAAGAAGAAAAGAAATTTTACAGTGGCGAGCCAGATTCCTGGGTCCAGCTTACGCAGTTTTGTGTTGAGAATCACAGTTTACAGCTGAAAGAACATTTGTTTGAACACATCAACACCAGTAGGACAGCTATACAGTCGATGTCAGCTTGACCTGTATTACCGATAGGATGCTGTATCTAGGTCAGCGCTTGTTGACAGTTTTTTTCGCTGTACAGACAGTATTACACAGGACAGTAGTATCAAGTGTAGAAAATATCTGGAGCAGTATTGTTGACATTTCTCAACGTACAGAAGAATCACAGTGTTGTTGAACATAAAGTGCATAGTTCATCGTTGGATCTTCATATGCTCAACAGAGAAAAATTGACAGTGTAATAGTTTAAAATTAAATCTATTACTGAATAAAGTGGCAAGTTATTAGTATTAAAATAAACTGTGCCTGCTTTACAACACTATACCTGCAACACATTCCATTCATGACATAAATTATATTGTATGCTATATGCTATTTATGCTTACATGTTATTTGTTATGTATTAAATTAGTTTATGTTCTGTGTGACTAGTACAAGGTATGCCGAGTGACATTGGTCTGGTACTAGTATTCTATAGGTACACATTTTCTTAATTGGAAATTTGTTAGCAACAATTTGCTGCTATTTCTGTTAGTTGTGATGAGGTGTTCTTTTCTTCGTTGTTTTTGGTAATAATTTTGTGTTCCTTAGTTTTGTTTGATTTGTTTGTATAATTGTAGGTCTCATCTTTTCTTTCATTTCAGTTTTTTACACCCTTATGTTTATACACTGTGGCGTTATTTGTCTTGTTATATTATGGCAGTTATCATCACGGTTTCTGTGATCATTTTTTTTTCATTTCTCCTATTTAATTTAATTTGATCTCTGCAAATGTGTTCATATTGTCTTTTCTTGTTTGTCCTTTGTAATGTCTTTAGTTGACATATGACGTATAGTGGTATACACTGATAGTATAGTACAGTTCAGTACTTTATGATTGTTATTGTTATAAAACAAAATGTACAAGACCTTTGTAAGGCTTGTCTCCCAAAGTGATTGGTAAAGGGAAATATTTTTTCCACAGGTACTCAAGTGATCTTTGATTACATTGAGGTATACAAGACCTTTGTAAGGCTTGTCCCCACAGTATTTGAGATACAGTTATTGTTGTCCACAGGTACTCAAGTTATCATTGGTTATTATAAACCATACAAGTTTGGACTAAGACTAAGTCTATGGTATAGACTTGTCTCCCATTAAAGTGAAATAGGGTAATCTATTTACTTTTTCAGGTTTCTGATTTAAGAAGACAATATGTCTACATTAGATTATTTCATTGCACAAGGAAAATCTCTTGATAAGACTGGAAAAGACTTAGAACAATGGGCTGTTGCTCAATATGACAAAGCATTAGCTGCAGAAGAGAAAAAAACTGCTGCTGCTGTTGAAGAAAGAAAAGCTGCTGCTGAGGAAAAAAAAGCTGCGGCTGAGGAGAGAAAACTTCAAATAGAAGAAAAAAAAGCTCTGGCTGAAGAAAAAAGATTAGAAAGAGAAGCTGCTGCTGAAGAAAAAAAAGCTGCTGCTGAAGAAAAAAAAGCTCTGGCTGAAGAAAAAAGATTAGAAAAAGAAGCTGATACTGCTGCTGAACTAAAGAATTTGCAGATGCAAATGGAGGAAAGGAGATTTGAGGCAGAACAGAAGAAATTAGAAGCTGATGCAGAACAGAAAAAACTAGAAGTTGCTGCTGCTGCAGAACAGAAGAAATTAGAAGCTGCAGCTGAACAAAAAAAAAATTAGAAGTTGCTGCAGAACAGAAGAAATTAGAAGCTGCTGCAGAACAGAAAAAATTAGAAGCTGCTGCTGCTGCAGAACAAAAAAAAATTAGATAGAGAAGCTGAAGAGAGAAAAGCAATAAGAGAACATGAGTTTGAATTAGAGAAATTAAAATTGACATGTATGAGTAATGTTAATCAGGCATCTGGTGGTAATGGTAAACCCTTTGTGTACAAGGTCAAGGTACCAGCGTTTAACCCTACCAGTGATGACATAACATTTTGGCTTTCTAGATTTGAACGGGCTTGTCGATCTCATAATGTTGACAAATCACAGTATGTGAATCAGTTGTCTGAAAATCTAAAAGGGGAGTCTCTAAGTAAGTTATATTTTGTTGAAGAGGCCGACAAAGATAATTATGATGCTGTTAGGGCAGCTTTGATAAAGAGATATCAGCTGTCTGAAGAAGGTTATCGTCTTTTGTTTAAAACAATGAGACCTGAGGTAGGTGTAGAATTCTCAGATTTCATCTCAAAAGCACGAATTACACTTTCACGATGGATTGAATTATCCAAAACAGAGAAAACATTTGATGGTCTTACGGATTTATTGCTAAGAGACAAGGTCATGTCTTCTGTAAATAAATCATTCCTAGAGTTCTTACATGAGCGTAAACCTGGTACAATAAAGCAAATGGAAGAATATTGTGACCAGTATGCCACGGCACACCCTGACATGATTCTTAGTAACTCTAACATTAAAGAGAGTATGCCAGTTGCTTCGGCAACAGAATATAATCAGAATTACTCACACAAATTCCAAGGAGCTAAAAATAAATTTGATAAAAAGGTTAATTGGAATAGGTATCAAAACCAAGATAACCGCTCAAATCAGAGTTCTTCTTTGAAGAACTGGAATCGGGCTGATAGTCCTCGACACGCGAGGGGTACCCATAATGTTAGAAATTCTCGGAAAGGGAGTAGCTATAGGAACTACCCAAGTGCTTCATGGAGACAAAAGAAACAATATTACAGGGATACTCAATATAATGAGCATGATGATTATGATCATGAATGTTATGATTCAAACCCAAATAGGGGTTATAACAGAGGCAATAATAATTATAGAGACAATTATAACCGAGGTAGATCACAACACAAAAGACATGGTAAATCTTATTACCAGGCTAACTCTGCACAACAGGAGTTCCACGACACCGATAATCAGAATAATGATAAAAAAGACTCCAACAGTGTAGCAAATTCCGCTTTCGATTTTGCTAGAGCATCTGAGTGTTCGCAATGCAAAACATTATTCGATCCAACCACAGTGTCTACTTTAAGCTGCGGTCACCCGCTTCCCGCTCTCCATGCGTCAATTGCGCATAATGGAAGGGGTGCTCTTGTCTTTAATAGGGGCCTAATAGATGGTACTCCGGTATCAATTCTTTTCGATTCGGGGTGCACTACCATTGGAGTGAGGCAATCACTCGTAAATCCTTCTCGAGCTACAGGCAATATAGTCAAATGTGTAACATTTGGTGGCACATTGGAGAAGTACTCCACTGCCATTATCAATATTGCTACGCCTTTCTTTACAGGAGAGGTGCAAGCATGTCTCTTGCCGAATCCGATCGCTGATCTTATCATCGGTCGCATTCATGGAGTGAAAGAATGCACTCCACAGCAAATTTCTAATTGGGAAAATGTTAATATGCAATCGGCTAATGCAGTAATCACTAGGGCTCAAGCACTTAATATGCCACAATCTTCACATTCTGAAGATAATGATGCGCAGATCCAAGATGATCCCTTGGAGATTTCCCACGATTCCTTTATCAAACAGCAGGAAGATGATCCTACTATAAAGAAATTCTTTACTCTGGCAACAAAAGGTGATCCGAATAAGGATACTAATCGTAAATCTTGGATTACGATGAAGAATGGCGTACTTGTACGTATGGTACAAGACTCCGCTAAGTCCATTCATTCTCAAATCCTTGTGCCTAAAAATATGAGAGTTAAAATCTTACAGCACGCTCATGATTCGCAGTGTGCTGGACATATGGGTTTTTCCCGTACTAAAGCTAGAGTTCTTCAATCTTTCTTTTGGCCTGCTGTGAATAAGGACATACGAATCTATTGTCGATCTTGTAAAGTATGTCAAGAGATTAAATCCAGAGGTCCACGCCATGATGCACCTATTCAGGCTGCAGACATTCCCATTCGGCCATTTCAAAAAATGGCGATAGACATCATTGGTCCATTTAAGATAAAGTCTGCTAGAGGACACCAATTTATTTTGACGTGTGTTGATATGTGCACACGTTGGCCGGAGGCTGTTCCTCTAAAGAGCATAACTACTGCTGATGTCGCAGATGCTCTTTGGTTAATATTTTCTCGTCTGGGGTTTCCAGCAGAAATATTATCCGACCATGGTACCCAACTCATATCGGATACCATGTCTCAAGTAATGTCGACTCTGAAGATAGAGAGATCGCTGAGTAGTATTTATCATCCTATGTCCAATGGGATGGTGGAACGTTTGAATAGAACTCTGAAAAACCTACTAGGTAAGATAACGGAAGATCATCCTCAGGATTTGGATAGGGTTTTACCCGCGGCTCTCTTTGCATATAGAGAGGTCGCCAACGAACATAAGGATTTTCTCCCTTTGAACTTGTCTTTGGCGCGAAACCGCGAGGTCCTATGTCCTTACTTCATGATCTTATAACTGCTGATAATATTGTCGATGACACAAAATCCTCTTATGAATATGTCATCGCACTTAGACACAAGATTATTGAAGCATGCAAATTGGCAACTGCTTCTTCTGAATTTGCGAAACAGAAGGCAAGGGAACTTGCCAATAAAAAGAGATGTTTGCGACAACTTTGTCCAGGTGACAAAGCATTTGTCTTGCTACCTTGTAGGGAAAATAGACTTCTCATTTCTTGGAAAGGTCCGTACGATATAATATCAAAAGTTTCCGATGTTGACTATATCGTCGATATTGACGGGAAGCGTAAAACCTTCCACATCAACATGCTCACGGAATTCCATGAACGTCCTGATTATTTACAACCTGTTTTCCAGGCAACGGACGATTTTCCAGTCCAACATGGACAGTACTCATCTCTGTCAGTAATACAGGATGAGGAAACGAGTTTCTCGGATGTAAATTTACCTTTTCCAATGATTCCTCTTCACTCTAATGAATCATGGAAAGATGTTGCAATTTCTCCAGAATTATCTCCAGGAGAGCAGAAACAAGTTTCTACTTTGTTAGAACAATTTCAGGATGTCCTTACTGACATTCCTGGTCAAACTGATGTCATTCAACATGACATTATTCTTACTGACCATAGTCCTATAAGAGTCAGACCGTATCCTATCCTGATACATTTTCAAGCACAGGTAGAGAAAGAGTTAGATGAGATGATAGAGTTAAAAATTATTGAACCATCCACATCAGCATATTCTTCGCCGATGGTTATAGTACCGAAAAAAGACAATAACATACGTCTTTGCGTGGATTATCGCAAATTGAATCAAGTGACTAAATTCGATGCTGAACCTATGCCTTTACTAGAAGAGCTACTTACGAGACTATCGAATTCTCACTTCTTTACTAAACTCGATTTGTCTAAGGGATACTGGCAAGTTCCACTATCCGAACACGCCAAACCGTTTACTGCTTTTTCGACGCCTAGGGGTCTATTCCAATGGAATTTCATGCCTTTCGGTCTTATGAACGCCCCTGCTACATTTGTACGCATGATGCGTCGAATCCTATCTCATCGCTCAGATGTCATTGCGTATCTTGATGACATCTGTCTTTTCAGTGATACTTGGAACGATCACTATAATGGTATAAATGAACTATTGTCTATCTTACGCGAGCATAACCTGACAGCGAAACCATCGAAAGCATGTATTGGTTTTAGCGAAATATCTTTCTTAGGACACCGTGTTGGTCATGGATTCCTAAAAACAGAAGACCATAATACAAGTAAGATACTTAACATTTCTATTCCTAAGACTAAAAAGCAAGTGCGAAGTCTCTTAGGTCTAATACAATTTTATGGACGATTCATCCCGAATCTGTCCTCCATTATGTCACCTCTTTCTTCCTTGCTAAAGAAAGGGTCTCCTAATGTAGTCCATTGGACTCAAGAATGTCAATCCTCTTTGGATAAGGTTAAAACTATGTTTTCTACTTCACCTATCCTAGTATTGCCTTCTAAGGATAAGACATTTATTCTTCGTAGTGACGCTTCATCCACCGGGATTGGAGCTGCACTAATGCAAGAGTACTCTGGAACTCTGCATCCTGTGATGTATATTTCTCGGAAATTAAATGCCGCAGAGAAGAATTACTCGGTCCTAGACCGTGAATTATTGGCTATGGTTTGGTCAATCCTTAAACTGCAAAGATTTCTTCTGGGCGCGCATTTCATTGTGGAAACTGACCAGAAAGCTCTTACGGCTATTCAGAGTAAAAATCTGAAGAGCGCGAGATCAACGCAATACGCGATTGCTCTACAGCCATTTCATTTTTCGGTGCGAGCTATCCGTGGGTCAGAAAATGTGATGGCAGATATTTTGTCTAGATGCCCACATGATTCATAACTGTTATACAACTTTGATACAGTTGTTTCTATGTTGAAATGTGTACACATATGTAATATATCATATATTGATTGTAACACTACTTAGCGGTTCATTGATATTTATTCACCGCTGATCTTTCAATGTTTTTCGTCTTTGATGATCATGATGTTAAGATATCTTAGATGAAATTTATGTACAAACTAAGGTGGAAATTGTGTCATTGCTATTATTGTAGTATGCGTTGGTGACACCTCTCTGGAAATATTTATACTTAGAGAAGTACTTTCTCTAAGGTCATAAAACTTATGCTTATCATCTGCACATTGTATTGGTGCGTTGTGAGCCTATTGTCTGTTGCTCCTAGATGTATTTCAAAAAATAAAAATGTACCATTTTTTTTCCCGAGGGGTGTGGTAATCTGTTGCGTGCATATTTTGACGCACATATTACAAAAATCGATATGGCTATTTAATATGGGAAAAATATAGACATTCATTCATTTGTGTATGAAAATGCTGTCTATGGTAAAAGCGAGAGAATCCATGTTTGATTCACACTTTTGATTATAGGAGTAATCGTTCTTGATATTGATCCGGCGCATGGATTGCTCTTACGTTTGTACTTATTTTTTAGGGCCAGAAAATATATTAATTTGCTTATTGTGTTTATGGCCTGAATTCATATGTATTACATATTATTAGTACAAGTAGAATCAGTCCTATATTGTATATTTTGGATGGGTAGGAGGGACTAGATTCTTATTATTCCGGTCTAGCGGAAGTATGAGTTGTCTTGACAAGTCGTGATGAGTTCCGATGTACCGTGATAATGGCGGGTACGCATTTTTCAAAGGGCTGGTAGATTCTTAAGGAAATATAATTCATGAAGTGGTTTTCTTCTAAAGGAGATGGTATCTCTACTATAGTTTATGTTAGAGACTCTCCTAAGGTACGGTACAATGTATAATTCGGACTCCATGTATTGCCAGACCCTATTTTGATGATCTCATGTCGATTCGACCTAGATGGAACATTGTGCTTCGTATCGCTAGGGTCGTGTTTTGTATCGACGAAGATGACAGACTTTCCTGCAGCGGTTATGGCTACGTGAATTAACCTGATCACCGTAGAGCTGTATGGAAACATTTATGAAATCATTTATATACCCATTATAAATTAACTCTGGCTTATATTCTCCTTCCTATGAATGAGTGAACGACAACTCAGGGAGGCAGCCATGTTAGATTTCGGTCATCATATGTTTTGATCACTGCCAAGAGAACAGATTATTTATCCTATTATCGGACAGTGACCGGGAGATCTCAATCTTGCTAGAAACCCCCTCTTTCGTGGTTTCATAATATATGCTACAAACTATGGACGTCAAATAACTTTAGTTATTTACCGATCTGCCTTCACTGACGCGTTTAGTCAGATAGGGGGATGCGGCCATAATATATCATGACATTGAACTTTTGATGTACTACCCATTATTTCTGAATGTGTCATGACTTCAGATCTGCTATGTATACCTACAAATTGATATGTCAACATACCATGATGTACTCGTATGTCCCAGTGTGTACGTCTGAATAAATTGAGTAAACAAAGATTCCAGCAGTCTGCATTGGTGCCTTGTAGACACAAGTATATGAGTGGTTATATTGGTCAGCACACGAACAGTACACCATTCGCGGTAATCACACTCTACACTTCTACTTCATACATACACCATCCTGCGTCGGTTGGAGTGACCAAGTTTAGGGCCTGCTTCCCCTGGAGCCTTTGCCTTCCCTAACTCAGGACTAGGGTGAGTTACCCATTTACAGCTGGGTAGACTGGAGCATGCCTGATCTCAACAACACACCACTCTTCCTTACAGAGCATACCGACTGACACTTTACAGAGTGGAAAGAAGAAAATAAATTTTACACATACCAATCTTACAAACATACACGCCAACTAATGAACACAGCGTAGAAGAAATAGAGGAATACTATGAAGAGCTATAACACACACTTAAACCGCTAAAATCTACAGACGTGTTGATAGTAATGGGTGATATGAATGCAAAAATAGGAAAAGGAAAATACATGGAAATAGTAGGACAGTAGGAACTAGGGAAAAGAAATGACAGAGGTGACAGATGTATCCAGTTCTGTGAAGAAAAAATATCAGCTGGTTCTATGTAACATCGTGTAAACACCACACAAAGAAACTATAGACATGGAAAAGCCCAGAGATGTAACAAGAAATAAAACTGAATTTATCATAATGAAACATAGATTTAAGAACAGTGTTACAAGCGCAAATACACAACCTGGCGTTGACATAAATTCAGATCACAATCCGGTCCTATCATCATTATCATGTGACGTATTCTCTCCAGGACATTGTCTCCATTACAGCTGCTCTGAACGCATCACGATTTTGAGCAAGTCGACTAACATCATCCAAAGACAAGTTCAGACTCTCTGTGATGTCATGGATCCACCGCCGTTTAGGTCGTTCTCTTCCCCTTTTTCCAGGGACCATGCCTTCCATTACTATTTTTCTCAGATAATTATGTCTTTTTATATGACCGAACAATTTGAGCTTCCTTATTTCGATGGTATTTAGGGGCCAATTGTCCTCTACATTTAGTGAATGCAGTACTTCTCTGTTGGTCTTTTTTCTGTCCAGGGTATTCTCAACATCCTTCTGTAGCATTCCATTTCGAATGATGTAACCATTTTTGTAACTGTTTTATTAAGTGTCCATATCTTACAGCCGTATGTTGCTACAGGGAATATACATGCTCTGATCAGTTGTAACTTTGTTTCTTTGCTTGTGCTTTGCCATAAATCTTCATCAAAGTAAATAAAAAGCTAAATAGAGCAGGAAACAGAAGAAAGGAGGAACCCCAGATAGAAATATCAGCACTGAAACAACCAAATATAAAACAAAAATATCTTGTCGATGTCAAAAATAAGCATGAACAGTTCCCGGCAGAAAGCACGGAACAGTACAGAAGAGAAAACCCAGAAGAAAACATAGCCACAAAATGGGAATGTTTAAAAACAAGCAGACGATCAGCACTTGACAATTTACCCCAAAAGGAGCCTAACAAAAATACAAGTTAGATGACAGATGACATCTCGAAAAAAAATGTCAGAAAGAACGAGAGCAAACAACGCTCCATAATATAAAACATTAGATAATGACATACTGTTACGTACATTTATTACCTAAGGGGGTAGTCTTCGGTCCTGCCAAATGTACGCACCAGTCTCAATATAGTTATATTATTTGTGCGGTCGAATGATTCGCGCACTGACGTGCACAAAGCAGTGTGAGTGGTTTTGGACGCACGGGTAACCTAGTTTGAAGATTATGACGTCATGTTTTGTATGGGGCAGTACGGACCATTGTGATGTCCGGGGAATATTTCTTGTGTTGTGGAAAGTATGGTGGAAGCCATCCTTATTGCGATATTGGTCTTCAGGTCGAAGCCAATATGGAAAGTATTATGTAAGTTGTCGCCCCTCATATTTGTATGATTAGTGAGTGAAACGTGTAGTTTAAGGCTGCTCCTTGTATCAGTCTAGCGGGGATCCATCTTGTAATGTTATCCCTAGAATGGACCTACGGAGTTGATAGCCTCTGAGATCGATCGTGGAAGGAGGATTCCTACGACGGAAAGAAGTTAATTTGATTGCATTATTCATATGTGTAAACGCCTTTATTGTAATGCCAAAGTCGTGGCATGATTTTGAGAGGTTAGTTAAAACCTAAAGATACTAACTCAGATACCTCTTCATATATGTACCATTGAATATATTTTGAGTCTACGTTATATGGAACTATGTCTTGGATAGAAACAGTCTCTTATTGGACGAATGCGGGAGTTCGTGGTATGGGAGTACATGCTTAGTTGGATGACCTCAAGCAAGGTCAACGGACATTTTATCTAGCTTGAACATTACTGGATTCGTATTAATTGAATGTAAGGAACATGTTTGAAAGGACCCCACCACAGTACCAAACCATCATCATTCACCAGAGTATTCTTGTCATGCATTTTATGTGATTGTCCTAGTCAAGAACAGTGTATCGTAGCGTTGAACTTATGTCGACAATAAACCATGTTAACTGTTCTACCAGCCTTCACAGTTTACTTCACTTCACGGCAGGCTTTGATTAACATGCCTGGGGTTTACATCGTTGTGTGTTGAACTTATTTGACAGTTGTGTGGATTCGCGTTTTATTATCAGCACGATAGAAAACCATCTATGGAAACTCAGAAGAAAAGCACTATCAGTAAATGGTGGCCAGTGTGGCTTGAATTGCTCAAGATTCAAAACGGGAATTACCTCACAAGTTCCACACTAGTTGAAAGTACGTGGATTCTCTAACAACTCATATCCTTTATAACGGCTACCTCAAGGTCAAGGTACATTGAACCTCAATCTCAAGTTCTACATCAGTGTATGACTACGTGGGACCTCAGCTGTTAGTCCTCATCTGGCAGAACTCAAGTATTCGAAACAGAGTATTTCGTTGTCTCAAGCGTACATCCACGGAGATGAGGCACATTGATTTTTTACCTGCACGCGAGATGAGTATAACGTGTTTTCGTTGTACACTTTATTACGTTTAGCTGTGCCTCATGTAGTTATGTCCACATTTATATTTTTCATGTTACATGTTATATGTGTTGTATTCTTCGTGGGAGGTAGGGAGGTTGATCTGACGAACGAGATCCATCTCGAAGCCAATTCGGGCTCTTCGTCAGACGTTCTGTAGGGCTCATTTTGTAAGTTTCAATTGAGCGATAATTCCGGTACAAGGCTAGAAACCTTGCCGAAGTTCCGATCGCTAGTTGTCCCTTATAATAGTAGTTGTTTAGCTGTTTCGTCACGTTTACTTGTTGTTTTCGTAGCTATTTTTACTTGTACCTTAGTTTCATGATGTATTTTGTATGTGATTATTGTCCGTCTAACCTGACTATCATTCAGTTTTTTTACAAAACCTATGTTTTTACACTGTGTTGTCTATTGTCTTGTACAAGTTTATCGCATATTTCATTGCATTTTTTGCAACAGTACTTCTTAATTTTTCCATTTTTATTTTTTTTTTGATTTATGCGAACGTTTTCATTCGTTGATTATATCTTGTCGTGTCAGTATTGTACTGTTGTCTGTCACGTTATTGCTTTCACACCATTACATGTTATAAATTACATTATTAATTATTAATATTATTGCCTATGATATAACTTGATTTTACCGTTCTAGGACAGGAACGAAGACCACTAGTTGTAGTAACACTTTTAAGTAGTATTATTACATAATAATATTAAATAATGTCTACCTTAGACTATTTTATTAAGCAAGCTAAGGCGCTTAATATACCTCCGGAAGAGATTAGATCATTTGCTATGACAGAATATAAAGAATCTCAAAGGTTGGAATCTCAAAGATTGGATGCTGAAAAGTTACGTTTGGAAAATTTGAAATCCGAGACTGAGGAAGATGAAAAGAAGAGGAAATTTATAGCTGAGGAAGAGGAGAAAAAAATGAGACTAGCCGCTGAATTAGAAGAGAAACGATTTCAGCGAGAGGCAGAACAGAAACAAAAGGAGGCTGAAGAAAGACTTAAAATTGAAATGGAAGTTAAACAAAAGGAAATGCAAAATAAACAAAAGGAAATGGAAGAAAGAAGATTAATAGCTGAACAAAATACATTACGACTTCAGCTTGAGATGGAAGAGAATGATAGAAAACGACAGCATGAACTGAAATTAGCAGAGTCAGAATATGAGAGACTTAGGTTAACTCAGGAAGCTAATTCTCAGAGAACTTTTGAAAGCCAAACTTCATCCAGACATGACCATTTTAAGGAAATTCACCTTAAATTACCAAAATTTAATCCCCCGTCTGATGACGTGATATTCTTCCTAGATAGGTTTGAGGCCACTTGTGTGTCTTATAACGTGGATAAAACTCTGTATTGCACATATTTATCCAGGTTACTTACTGGGGATGCTTTAGCAGTTTATCATACTACCAGTATTAATGAGAAGAATGATTACAATGCTCTTAGAGCCGCACTTCTGAAGAAATTTCAAATGTCAGAAGATGAATACCGATTAAGATTTCGTACATTGCTACCGCAATCAAGCAGAAATTTCAGTGATTTTCTGTCACAAATACGACTCACCCTCGAAAAATGGATCGAATTATCCAAAATTGAAAAGTCGTATGAAGGTCTCTTCGATTTACTGATGCGCGATAAGGTACTATCGTCTGTAAATCCTACATTTCTCGCATTTTTACACGAACGGAAACCTTTATCAATGAAAGACTTAGAAGAACATGCAAAAAATTTTTGCACTGCTCACCCAACCATGGATCTGAGTAATGCACAGATTAAGAGTGAATTGCCTGTTGCTTTTGCAGCACAACAAAACAATTTTTCACGCAATCGTTCTTTTAGTGCCGATAGGTATGTCAATAAGGGAAATAATTACAATTTTAACAATGATAACTTTTACAAAGGGAAGCAATTTCAACAATCTGCTCCATTTAATGTTTCTTGGAACCAAGCTCATAGATCGCGAGATTTTGGTAACAATAATTTTAAAAATAATCAAGGACATTATAATAAACAAAACTGGAGATCAAAATCTCAGGGTTCACAAAACAGACAATTTTTTGGAAATAAACCATTTAACCAACATCATAACGATCATTCTACAAATTATCGGACTCATCCAAATTTTAACTCAGGCAGAAACTACAATTGTGGCAATTTTAATAACAATAATCAAAATCGATCGCGTCGTAGAGATAGATCGTCGAGTAATACGGGTAGACATTCTAATGTCGCTTTAAGTGATACACAGGCTAACATTGAACAGGGTAAAGTAGCTGAAACTCACAATGCTATGTCTTGTTCTCTTGATTGTACCCAGGTGAAAGACTGTCCAGAATGCTCGACTCTTTTCCAGCCTAAGGCGATCACGACGCTGCGTTGCGGACATACCTTGCCTAGTCTACCTGCAGTCTGTACGGCCACTGCTGCGTCAGTACACCAGGGACAGGGCTCTCTTACGTTTAACAAGGGATTTGTCAATAACATTTCATGCTCTCTCCTATTTGACTCAGGTTGTAGCACTGTGGGCGTCCGGACTTCGCTGATCAACCCAAGTTGTGCCACGGGCAGGGTTGTCAAGTGTGTGACTTTCGGTGGCACCATTGAAACATTTCCCACCGCTATTATTGACCTTAACACACCATTTTTTTCAGGACAGATCCAGGCTTGTCTTCTTCCTGACCCAATTTGTGATGTTATACTTGGTCGCATACATGGTATTAAAGAGTGTACACCACAGCAAATTGCTGAATGGGAAGAGCGACATATTCAAACTGCAAATGCAGTAGTGACTAGAGCGCAAGCTACTAATATGTCGCATGATACACCTATTGAACCTACAGTTCATACTACTTGTGATGATGATGCTCCTATTTCACGGGAGTTGTTTGCAACATTGCAAAAGAATGATGATTCATTAAAAAAAATTTTTCATTATGTGAACAAAAAGAATACCAGCAACAAACTTGCAAAATCTAGACATGACTTTATACTTAAAAATGGGATTTTGGTGAGAGTAATACGGGAAAAGGATTCATCCTTAAGTTATCAGATCTTAGTCCCATCCTCTATGAGATCTCGTATATTACGACATGCGCATGACTCGCAATGTGCGGGCCATATGGGTTTTTCGCGTACCAAATCCAGAGTGCTTTCGGGATTCTACTGGCCAGGCGTCCATAGGGACATCACTCTCTACTGTCGGTCTTGTTTGATATGTCAGGAAGTTAAGGTACTGGGTCCATTTCATGCGGCTCCTATTCAAGCTGCGGACATCCCGATTAGACCATTTGATAAAATGGCTATAGACATTATTGGTCCGATGCTTCCATCTGCTAGAGGGCATACGCATATTCTTACGTGCATTGATATGTGCACTCGTTGGCCTGAGGCCATCCCTCTCAAGAACACTTCATCTGCCAGTGTAGCAGAGGCATTGATGTTAATCTTCTCACGCATTGGTTTTCCACGGAAAATCTTGTCGGATCATGGGGTTCAGTTCATTTCTGAATCCATGTCTCAAGTTATGAAGACATTAGGTATAGACAGATCTCTTAGTTCTATTTATCATCCGATGTCAAATGGGTTAATTGAGCGTCTCAATAGGACACTCAAGCAGTTGTTGGGTAAGATGACCCAAGACCATCCCCAAGACTGGGATCGGGTCATACCCGCGGCTCTGTTTGCGTATCGCGAAGTACAAAATCAAGCCACGGGGTTTTCTCCATTCCAGCTTGTTTTTGGCATGCAACCACGCGGTCCGATGTCGTTAATCCACGACTTATTGGTTGACGAGAATATTGAAGAGGAAACTCAATCCTCTTGTGAGTATGTGATCTCTCTGAGAAAGAGAATCGTAGATGCTTGTAGACTAGCTACTGCATCATCCGAACAAGCCAAAGAAAAAGCTCGTCTATTTGCAAACAAGTATAGACGTCTTCGCCAGCTCATACCTGGTGATGAAGCTTTTGTCTTACTACCTGCGCATAACAATCGTCTTTTAATTACCTGGAGAGGTCCTTTCAGGATCATCTCAAGAATATCCGATGTCGACTACATCGTTGATGTTAATGGTAAACATAAAACCTTCCACATTAACATGTTGAAGGAGTATTACTCACGTCCTGATTATCTACAGTCAGTGTTCCAGGCAACTGACGATCCTACACCTCCTATTCAACACTATTCTAGTTTGTCAGTCATCCAAGAAGAAGAATCTTCTTTCAATGATGTACAACTACCAATACCAGTTGTACCACTCCATTCCACTGAGAAATGGAATGATGTTACAATCTCATCTACTCTTTCGGCTGATCAACGTCAGCAAGTCTCTAATATTCTACACTCGTATGAGGATGTCCTCACTGACATCCCAGGTCATACGTCAGTCATCCAACATGACATTATTCTGACTGACAATACGCCTATTCGAGTTCGCCCATATCCTATCCCTTTACACTTTCGTGATAAGGTTGATAAGGAATTGGATGAGATGCTTCAATTAAATATAATTGAACCATCTTCATCACCATATTCTTCTTCTATGGTAATCATTAGGAAGAAGGACAATAATATACGTCTTTGCGTAGATTACAGGAAATTGAACAAAGTTACAAAATTCGATGCGGAACCGTTACCTCTTTTAGACGACTTATTGGAGAGGTTATCTCATGCCACATTCTTTTCGAAATTTGACCTTTCAAAGGGCTATTGGCAAGTGCCACTAACTCCTAAAGCAAAGCCATTCACCGCTTTCTCGACGCCACGGGGTCTTTTTCAATGGAATTTTATGCCATTCGGATTAATGAATGCGCCAGCTACCTTTGTACGCATGATGCGCCGCATATTGTCTCATCGTCCCGATGTCATTACTTATATAGATGACATCTGTTATTTCAGTGACTCTTGGGATGAACATATTCATGGATTAAAAGCTTTACTTTCTACCTTACGGGATTATAATTTAACAGCAAAACCTTCAAAGGCTTTTGTCGGTTTTCATGACATCTCATTTCTGGGTCACCGCATAGGTCATGGTTTCATGTATACAGAAGACAGTAACGTCTCTAAAATTTTAAACATCTCAGCACCTAAGACAAAAAAAACAAGTTAGGTCTATTTTAGGACTAATACAGTTCTATTCAAAATTCATCCCTCATTTGTCTACTATAACTGCACCTTTTTCGTCTCTACTGAAAAAAGGCACATCTAATGTAATAAAGTGGTCGCAGGATCACCAAACGGCGTTAGACTATATAAAACGATTTTTTTCAAAAGAACCTTTTTTGAGGTTGCCTAACAAAAATCTCACTTTCATTCTTCGCAGTGATGCATCTTCTTACGCTATTGCTGCAGTTTTGATGCAGGAATATAACGGCACCTTATTTCCGGTGATGTACGTGTCCAGAAAACTTACGGAGAGCGAACTCAAATACTCCGTTCTAGATAAAGAGCTCCTTGCGTTAGTGTGGGCAATCACAAAACTGGAACGTTACCTCCTTGGCTCACACTTTGTGGTGGAATCTGATCAAAAAGCTCTTACCGCACTGAACTCGAAAAACGAAAAATCATCGAAGTCAGCGCGTTACGCTATAGCGCTTCAACCATTCAATTTTGAAATACGAGCTATTCCTGGAGTGAAGAATGTGTTCGCAGACTGTTTGTCGAGATGCCCAAGCGAACTTGTCGAAACTAAACCACTTCCAGATGTTGAAACATCCTCACCGATAACATGAATAACTGTGTACATTTTCATTGATTATACATCTATAAAGACTGATCATATAACTGAAGTATTCGTATAAATATATCTTTCAGGATATACTTACTTATGGATTATAACATTACTTCTTGTGTAGTAACGTTTTATTAGAACGGGAACAGTGGTATTAGAGTAACATTTTATTAGTATTGCAACATTGGTACTACAGTAACTTTTTATTAGTATGGAAACATTGTTAAAAGCGACAAATATACATTTGTTATTCCTATGGAACATATTACACTACATATCGTGTTCGAGAATATATTTTATCGTGTATGGAACATTGAGAACATCGTCTCGTCGATTACTAACTAGTTGTAACTGAACATTGACAATTATTTATATTGGAATTACTTAGAATATATTAGTAACTGGTTATTTGTTAGTAATTAAGATATATATAAATTACTATAATTCAATTTAATCTATTTAATTAATTATGGATCACACATATACTAACTTTCTTAGTTGTCACGTAATACCTGCATTCACGGGTCTTAGTTATGATATCTCACTGTTAAGATCACTAGTCAACCATACTAGTGATAGAAAACATTAAGTGTGTTGATTCTTAAAGTGTTTAATTTTGCATTGCTTCATTTTTGCACATTGTGTTTTCATTTTTTCTGTTTTATTGATTCTCTTGTCATTGATTATCATCAGTGTTGCTGTTCATTTTCATTTTGAAATCATATGTTTCAAATTTTTTTTAGAAAACTTAGTTGAATTTTATTATCATCTTTTTTTTTATGGTTTTTTCATTTTCATTTTCAACTTCTTTTACTTCGAATATTACCACATCGTTCCAAAGTAGGTCGATGGTGGATGTGTGCTTTAATGCATACTATCATTTAGTTATATTGTTTTCGTTTAATATTCTTTTCTTAATATGATATAACTTTATGCATTTCATAAATCTTGTTGTAGTTTTGACTCACCTCTCTCGGGTACTAAGTTCAAAAAAAATTAATAGAATTAATTTTTTTTAAGGGGAGGTAATAAGGGAGCTGTTACGTACATTTATTACCTAAGGGGGTAGTCTTCGGTCCTGCCAAATGTACGCACCAGTCTCAATATAGTTATATTATTTGTGCGGTCGAATGCTTCGCGCACTGACGTGCACAAAGCAGTGTGAGTGGTTTTGGACGCACGGGTAACCTAGTTTGAAGATTATGACGTCATGTTTTGTATGGGGCAGTACGGACCATTGTGATGTCCGGGGAATATTTCTTGTGTTGTGGCAAGTATGGTGGAAGCCATCCTTATTGCGATATTGGTCTTCAGGTCGAAGCCAATATGGAAAGTATTATGTAAGTTGTCGCCCCTCATATTTGTATGATTAGTGAGTGAAACGTGTAGTTTAAGGCTGCTCCTTGTATCAGTCTAGCGGGGATCCATCTTGTAATGTTATCCCTAGAATGGACCTACGGAGTTGATAGCCTCTGAGATCGATCGTGGAAGGAGGATTCCTACGACGGAAAGAAGTTAATTCGATTGCATTATTCATATGTGTAAACGCCTTTATTGTAATGCCAAAGTCGTGGCATGATTTTGAGAGGTTAGTTAAAACCTAAAGATACTAACTCAGATACCTCTTCATATATGTACCATTGAATATATTTTGAGTCTACGTTATATGGAACTATGTCTTGGATAGAAACAGTCTCTTATTGGACGAATGCGGGAGTTCGTGGTATGGGAGTACATGCTTAGTTGGATGACCTCAAGCAAGGTCAACGGACATTTTATCTAGCTTGAACATTACTGGATTCGTATTAATTGAATGTAAGGAACATGTTTGAAAGGACCCCACCACAGTACCAAACCATCATCATTCACCAGAGTATTCTTGTCATGCATTTTATGTGATTGTCCTAGTCAAGAACAGTGTATCGTAGCGTTGAACTTATGTCGACAATAAACCATGTTAACTGTTCTACCAGCCTTCACAGTTTACTTCACTTCACGGCAGGCTTTGATTAACATGCCTGGGGTTTACATCGTTGTGTGTTGAACTTATTTGACAGTTGTGTGGATTCGCGTTTTATTATCAGCACGATAGAAAACCATCTATGGAAACTCAGAAGAAAAGCACTATCACATACATACTTTGTGTAGACAGGCAAAAGAGCGGTGGATAGAAAGAAAATGCAAGGAAATAGAAGACATGGAAGCAAAGCACATGACAAGAGGTATGCATGAAGAAATAAAGAAAGTGTCAAATAGGCCTAGGTTTCCCCAAGTATGAGGCTGTATCAAGAACAAAAATGGTGTAATCTTACTTGATGAGAAAGACATATCAAACAGATGGGCAAATTACGTTAAAGAACTATTCGAGGACAACAAAGGTAAAAAAAAAAAAAAAAAAAACTATCACCAAATTCTAAAGAAGGCCCAAACATTCTCAGATCAGAAGTAGAGAATACAATACATATGATACAAAACAGAATATCAGCAGGCATGGACAACATAAAAATTGAAATGATAGAAGCCCTGGAGAGCTTTGGTATAGATGCATTCACAGATCTATGCAACAATATATACAATTTAGGATATATACCACATGACATGAAGACATCAGTCTTTATAACATTTCCCTAAAAGCCTAATGCAACAGAATGTTAAGACTTCAGAAAAATCAGCCTGATGAGTCATGCAATTAAAATACTGCTCAAAATCATAAAGGAAAGAATAAAAAGTAGGGTGGACAGCGAAATCCAAGAAGAACAGTTTGGTTTTAGACGGAACAGCGGAACAAGAGAGACAATGTTTTGCTTAGGGTACTAAAACGTATGTGCATATGCTTTATTGACTATAAGAAGGTTTTTTTCAGACTCCATCATGAGAAAATAATTGAATGCATCGAAGACATCCACATTGGTACTGATGGAAAAGATATAAGAATACTCAGTAACTTTTATTTGGAGCAAACTGCCTCAGTAAGATCTGAAAGGAATTACTCACCATACTTTTGTCAGACAAGGTTGGGTGCTATTCCTCTGCCTGCGTAATTTTTACACAGTAAAAACAATTCAAGTAGATACAGAAAATGCTATTACTGTACATTGGTGGAACGTCAATGAACAACTTTAGATAAGCAGATGATACCGTGTTGTTGGCTGAAAGTGAACAGGAGTTATGAGAACTAGTGAAGCAAGTGAACAGTATAAGTCATGAATATGGATTGGACATAAATATTGAAAAAACTAAAACTATGATAATTAGCAAAACGTACGATAAGCCCACATTAAAGATAGGCATAAATGGGAAAATCCTGGAACACGTCAAGAGCTACTCATATCTTGGTCATATAATAACAGAAGATGGTAGATGTGAAACAGAAATCAAGAGGAAAATAGGAATGGCCAAGCTACATTCAACAACATGAAACATAAACTGACATCTAAACAGTTGACTAACAAATTAAAACTGATAATCATAAACTGTTATATATATTCTGCACTACTGTATGGTGTAGAAACACGGACAATGAATAAGCAATTGGAAGAACGAATTGAGACTCCTGAGATGTGGATGTATACAAGAGTAGAGCTCATCTCATGAAAGAGAAGAAAACAAATAAGGAAGTCCTACAAAATCTTGGTATGAAAGAAGAACTAATGAGGGAGAGCAAAGTTAGACAGCTACACAGAAAGAAACTATTAGAGTGCACCACCAAGACAAGAGACAGAAGACGTTGGAGATCCATTACAGCCAACCTTTGTTGTGGAGATGGCAGCTGATGATGATGATTAGTTCAGAGTAAGAAATACTTCCAGGGTAGTGACCACTAATTGACGCGCCAATTTATGATTGGTGAATAGGTAATTATGAAATGTGAATACCATTAATAAGTGTACCTAAACTCGTTCGATAAGTAAAGAAGGCAAACTATTGGTGACGGGAAGAGAAACAGAGAAGGACAATGCTCTCCACTAAGCAGTGATATCTAATGAATATTGAAAAGCTATTCTGTATCTACTGTTTAAAATATATCGCTGAAGATTAGAGTCACCAAACTCCTCAATCAAGAAGTTTTATTACATGTAAACAATTAGCAAAGACATACTAATAATAATAGCCCATTCAGTTATAACTGACTGTTGGAATGCAACCCTGAGGTGACAGACCTCAGCTGCTTATTTTCATGGTGTTTCTTTCGACGGTTTCTCCTCTCCTCTGCTTGCTGCGTGAGCTTCTTTTCGCCCAATCTGAGGTTTTGCCGTACATAACTTCGCCACTTAGTATTTGACTTAAAGACAGAACGAGTAATATACACATGGGCGGCTCCTGGGTAAAGTCTGAGAAAAGGAAGAGATATCAGCAGAATGGAAGGAAGGATATCTGGTTAAGTTGCCTAAGAAGGGAAATTTACAAGAGTGCACAAATTATAGAGGAATAATGTTACTATCAGTGCCAGGAAAAGTATTAAACAGGATTATCCTTGAGAGATTAAAAGAGTCCATAGACAAGAAACTGAGAGATGAACAAGCAGGTTTTCGACAAAACAGATCATCTACAGACCAGGTAGCCACTTTGAGAATAATAGTTGAACAAAATCTGGAATGGAATTCACCAATATACATCTGATTTGTGGACTACCAAAAGGTATTTGACAGTGTAGACAGAGAAACACTTTGGAAATTGATGAAGCATTATGGAGTTCCCCTGAAGATCATTAATTTAATAAAGAAAACATATGAAGACATGACATGCAGAGTTCTTCACGAAGGACAGTTTACAGAACCGTTTGGGATAAGAACAGGAGTGCGACAGGGATGCCTCTTGTCTCCGTTTCTTTTTCTTACTAGTAATAGACTGGGTTATGAGATCATCGACAAGACACAACAGAAAAGGAATCCAGTGTACTCTGACTAAGCAGTTGGATGATCTGGATTTTGCGGACGACTTGGCTGTTCTGTCCCATAACTGTAATCAGATGCAGGACAAATTGAAAACACTCGATGAGAGGTCACAGCAATTAAGTCTGAAAATACACAGTGAAAAGACAAAAATAATGAGAATAAATGCAGGTAATGATAACAGGGTTGAACTTGAAGAAACACCAATACAAGACGTAGAATCGTACAGATATCGTGGCAGTAATATAGACAAAGATGGAGGGACAGACAGCGATATCAAAATAAGAATATCAAAGGCAAGAGGAGCTTTCATTGCATTGGGACATATATGGAGATCAAGAGAAATCGGATCCAACACGAAAATAAGAATCTTCAACTCAAAGGTGAAGTTATTCCTATTGTATGGCTCTGAGATATGGAGAACAACAAAGACAACAACCAAAAAGCTACAGACTTTCATAAATGGGGGCTTGCGTAGAATAGAGGGATTAAAATGGTATGACAAGGTTACCAATGTGGAACTGAGGACAAGAACTAGACAAGTGCCAGTTGAACAATTACATCAGTTACGTCTGCCCAAACCTAGGATCGACCTGTTCAAAAAGAGTCTAGCCTACTCTGGTGCCTACTTATGGAACAGCCTTCCACACCACCTAAAAAGCCTACTTACACAATATTCTTTTAACAAAGCACTTTTCAAACACTTCCTCAACACTGATTATCTACCCCCATAGAAACAGCATTTGCCTGTCAACATCTCATCCATAGGTCAACATTTCTTTTCCTCTTCCGCTCGTTTTTTTTTGTGTGTGTGAATAATTTGTTTTATATCCATGTAATATCATTATTATATTCACTTTAAAATATTATTATATAATGTAATGTATGTGTGAATGTACCCACATAATACTGTACTTTAGAAATGTGAGTCGTGAGAATGTACCCGCATACCACTGTACTTTAGAAATGTGAACTTTTTTTTTTTTTTTTCTACTGCTAAAAGACTTTTCCTGCCACAGAAGGGCGTAAGAAAGTGTTATTATTATTATTTCCTTTTCCACCAAGAATGTATGGACATAAGCGAGAATGTGTTTATGTAATTTTTGTATTGATGATTGATGACACATTCAAAAATACAGATTAATTGTAGACGGATTGACTGCATGAGTGAGTGTCGGTATACAGAATTTATTTATTTTTATTTATTGTTTTATTTATTTTATTTTATTATTACTTTTTTCCCCCAATTACTAGCTTGTTTGTTTCAAAAAAAAAACCTACTCATTTTTATTTAAACATTACGATTGCATACTGTAAATGAATGCTGTTATGGTAACTTTATAATGTTGCATGCCTTTAAATTAATGCTTAAAGTAACATGTGGGAATGAAAGGATATAGTATGCAAGATAAATGAGAGTGGAAGGGCAGAATGTTAGACGGGCCTGCGCGCCAATTCTTTACCCTTCGAAAATAAAGTTCATTCGTTCGTTCGTGCTCTTGAAGCTAGTGTATTAGCTCTTTCATTGCCTTCAGTATCTCTCCCTTATCCATATCCAAATGCGCCTTCTATTGGTGCTCTTGAAGCTAGTGTATTAGCTCTTTCATTGCCGTGTACCCCATCATGACCAGGACAGCAGATCCGCACTAGCTCCTGACGGTTTTTCAATTCATGTTGGAGCCATAAACTTTGGATCTCCTGAAGCGTGGACTGTGCTTCTGACACAATAACTGCCCTAATTAATGAAGTCTCAGACAACCACTTTAAGGTGGAGTTTGTTGTCATGTAAGCTCGCTATGTTCAGCGACGATTTTTCCATTTACTCTAGTCGAAAAGCCACAACCTCATTTCTCCATGGATTACAGACCCATCAGTGTAGTACACAATGGCATCTTGTTGTTGTTGTTTTGAGGAGATGATGGGTGGAGAGCGGGCACTTAACAGTTGACCGTTATTGCCTCTTCTCGTTCCATCTTGGTCTACCCTGTTCAACCTGAAAATTGGTTATAATTGGGGTATTTAGTGTCATTTCATTTACTAATTTTGTATTCATTCAAAATAACTATTGTATTTTGCAGTTGCTGATTTTAATTTATATTAGTATTTGTCCATTTTATTTTCTATTTTGTATTGTTTATAGATAACTATTGTCCTTTACACGTGGTATCTTCATCCCAGGCATGATCAATAGTTGATCAATTTCCAGCTGTGCCCTCCCATTGGCCCAAATTCTGCACTTTCTACCAAGGCTGATGATGATTGGCTGATAATTGACCCAGTTCTCATCTGATTTACTCCACTCTGTACCTTTGAATATATTTTCAACTGTGGTCGTCTGCTCAGTCGTTGTCTCTGCCTGTGCCCTTCGTGACATCCCCCGCTTTATTCTCACTTCCTTAATGTCAGCTATGTTTACATATAGTGGACTGACTTTTGTCTGTGGTCAAATGGGCCTTTGACTGAGCCATATCTGGATCGAATCGACTTTAATCCAAGCATGTACCGCATCGTCACGATGTGGGTATCTTGCGTATAGCCCAAGACTACAAACGTTCCTTCATTTTGAATGCGTTCAAATCGTTCACATTGTGATATTGAACGTATGAGTATTTCCAGACCATACTCGCTAGCAGACATGACTAACTGATTATTCAGGAGAAACAGTAAACTCTGTTCCTGGTGCGCTGCGGTCATTGTTTTTAGGGCTGTCAGACATCTGTTATACTGTTGTATGATTAGATCAACATGGTACTTGTATTATAACACGCAATAGGGTATTATTTCGAAGTATTTCAGCTTGTCTTGCCTTTCAATTTTCTGCCGACTGAAAGTAATGTCTGGAAGACCTGCTTTCAATATAGAGCTTTTCATGGAGCACTTTAACTGACATGTTTTGTTGGGATTGATCTTGGATCTTGTCTCCTCACACCATTTACCTACCTCAGGTAGTGTCCATCTAGTTAGCCAAGGGTTAACACTGCAAGCCATTAACTCTTTGAGGACGAAGGGATTTTCCATGTTTTACTCAAGGATTTGTTTGCGACTGTGGTTTTTCATATAGTGTTACAATTTAAGGGTCCGTCCTTTCAAAGTTTTTAACAGAAAAAGTCATGTTATATATATTTGGAACGGACATTGAATGAGAATTCTGAATATGTTCAGTTTATAAATTTACAATTTACCTTTATGAGTATAAAGTAGCTGGTGACTGGTAAGAAAAATAATTGACAAATAAAACCAAATAAAAAAAAATCAGAATTACCCACTGAAGACAGCTACTCCATCAGTTGTGTTGTCGAAGTTACAAGGTTTTTAAACTAGATCCATTTTGGAAATAACAAAAATATAGTTAAACTATATCCTCTAACTACTTTTCATTTGACTTGAACACAAGGAATGACACTCTACTGTCACACATTTTCTGCGACTCAAGTTTTTCATATTGTGTTACCACGTAAGTGTTATTTCACAGCTTTTTTAACAAATATCGTCATGATATATGAATATATGAAAAGGAAATTGAATGAGGATTTTGAATATATTCAGTTCATAAATTTACAAACTTTTTTATGAGTATAAAATATTTGGAAATTGGGAAGAAATATATTGGACAAAAAAACAAAAACCAAAACATATCAGAATTACCCAATAAAGACATCTAATCCACCAGTTGTGTTATCTAAGGTACAAGTTTTGTAAACTACATCTATTTTGGAAATAAAACTCAAATGGTTCAAGTTTATACTATAACTACGGCATCAAGCTAAGGAAAGACACTCAATTGTCACAAATTTTCTGCGACTAAAGTTTTTCATATAGTCTAGTGTTAACATGAAAGTGTCAGTTATTTGAAAGTTTTTAACAAATGTGATCATGTTACATAAACTTTAAAGGAAATTGAATGCGGATTGTGAATATGTTCAGTTTATAGATTTAAATTTTTTTTTAATGAGTATAAAGTAGTTGGAGACTAGGAAACTAAAACACATATGGTTCAAGTTTATACTCTAACTACTTTTCATTTGGCATAAAAAAAAACGGAAAGACACTCTATTGTCCCAAATTATCTGCGACGCAAGTTTTTAATTTATTGTTACCATGTAAGTGTTATTTCAAAGTTGTTAAGAAATATAGTCATGTTATATATATTTGAAAAAGGAAATTTAATGAGGATTCTGAATATGTTCAGTTTATAAATTTAATATCTTTTTATGAATATAAAGTAATTAGAGACGAAGCACAAAACAATTTTTCTAAACAAAAACAAAACAAACACATATCAGACTTACCTATTGAAGAAGCTAATTCATCAGTTGTGTTTTCCAAGATAGAAGTCACTGTAAACTACATCCATTTTGGAAATAGCTTTATACTCCAACTACTTTCCATGTGTCATCCAGAAAAGGAAATGCACTCTGCTGTCTATGCCACAACAAATTTAGAGTATAACATTTGAACGAAGGGCTCTATCTGGTTTTTCCCCTCTGCGAAAGGCTCACAGATGAACAGTATAGTTTGAAACATAGACAAAAATCTGTCTCTCCCCATTATGTGGGAATAAAATATAGTGTAAAACATAGGCTCTTGTGAGGAGAAATAATCTTTTATACTTGACATTTTTTCGATACCCATTGCTTGAAGCAGAGCAAAACATCTTAGAAGCTCATAATCATTTACTGGGTTCCACCTAGTATATCTTAATTATTTCAATGAAGGTGTATGCTTCTGCACTTCAATTTCTGCAAAGCAGTTTATCCTTTTTGAATTTTCCTCCCTTACAGCTGATGATACAAGGCTTTCAAAACACTGGCTTGGGGTAGATGATTCCTTTAGGGCTAAATTTGCTGACACACCCACTGCTTTTCCATCTTTGGGTTGGAATCTAAAGTTATTCCTTCTTAATGCACCCACATTTTCCTCTTGCGAATCTATATTTTCGACAAACTCCTGTTTTCGCCTTTCCCCTTCTTGTAAAACTAAATTAGGTCTTACTGGGTATGATGTTGAAGAATCAATGTTAGGTGATGGAACCACGCTCACTCTTCCTGACATAACACCTTTATTCTCTGAATCCACATCGTGGAAAATGAACTAGACCTAGAATTATAAACAATACAATCACACTGCTGTACCCGTCTTCATCTTCGCTGAAATTTTCTATCAAACTAAGAGCCTGCTGAGCACTGAGACGACAGGCCGTCTGATCGAAGATGAAGATGAACTAGACGCCATCGAAAATAGGTAACAACAATTTTGTAAGATATACACGAGTTGACTGATATAAACGTGTTAAAAGAACTCGACAGAGTGACGCTAGAACTTTCCCGCGTTAGAAATAATAGCAAAAAAAGGCTATACTTCCGCATGCTAGTCTTGTAAAACTTCTAACTGGACGAAACGAAACAAAAACTGAGAGCGACGAAGAAAACTGGCCTCCCGTCTTGTGAGCGTAGATTTTGACCCTAACAACTGGGGGCTCGTCCTTTAAGTGTAAAACAGTTCATTAATGGATCAAAGATCATACTGTTATAAGCATCCTCGAGGTCAATTGCTACAGCACTCGTTTCTCGTTTACCTTGGAATCCCTTATACACATAAGACGCAAATGGTCCCGCATTTTCTCTTGTTGTTTTCATGGGCCTATAGCTACCCAGGGTATCAGAGAGAATATAAGAATTTATAAGGTGGTTCATTACTCACACAACTATCTTTTCAAGTAATTTACCATAGACATCCTGCTGGGTGATGGGATATTTACCAGTGTGGTGAGAAGTTCAGATGATAAGGATAAAGACTGTATCCACACCCAGAAAAGAGAACTGATGAAGGGATGACAGGATGACGTCAGACAGTTAAGCTGACAGTTCAGATATTCTAGAAGTAAGGAACAAGTGGCTACTTTGTCCTCTCGCTGGACTTATCCTTTAGCTTCTTGGGAAAATATAATTGGCTCTAAAATATCCCTTCAACTTATAATTATTTTAACACAGAAAAACATTTGTCAATGAAAATAATTTTAACCACTTCAGTAGTAAAATAAAGTCCAAACATGTATTGCTTAACTCAATATTTCCAAATGAAATTACTGTTATAAAACGGAAAAAAATTTACAGCACAGGTTGAACAAAATAATTATTTACAGAGTCTTTGGTTATTGTGACATAACGGTTTTTCATTTTCTTTTTGCGCCCTTATCTCTCTTCTTCATCCGCTTATTATTTGGCATATTTTATGCATCTATGTTCATATTGCTCTGACCACACCGTAGACTTGTTTACGTTTTGCCAGGTGAATCGTAATAATACAAAGCTAATTGGACAGGTCAGCGGATAATACGTTTATCACCAAAGTCGTCTAGCCACCCACCTGTGAAAGATACGATCGATGTTGACTCAACAACGTATCGTACGGTCGACGAAAAGTAAGACAGATTGGCTGTCTGAGAAATCCGTCTGATGGATTCACAAAAACCCAGGTGATAATACCTAATCGTTTCCGCTGGACAATCTTTGTATCAATATTACAGATAACCTGGCAGAGGAGACAATATGAGCGGAAGGCATTAGCCAGAAAAATTTCACAGATTTGTTTGTGAGTTTGCATAAAGATGCAATTAGAAGCATTACTGCTTAAATAGAAAGAAGTCACGCGTTGGACTTTTCAAATTTGATATCTTAAAACATGCGGATGATATTATGATTACCCCTACAAATGTAGTTCTAAAGAGCATACCATTGGCTTGATTTAGAGCCGAAATATACTTTAACTTTCATTGGCACATTTGTCTAAAAGTACAATCTGGGACTTGACCTGAGAAATGGAAATATAATTTAGCGAAATCGGACTCACAGATCAGACTGTATCGGAAAGTCAAATTATCAACTCCCAGGAGCCAAGAGAAGGATCGGACAAAGAATTCCAAAATTATAAGTAACAGATTGAAGTATTTATTCAACTTTGAAACTTAAAATGTGAACCCGCATGTTTTAAATACAAAGACTGGAAACATAAAGGACCAAGACAGAGTATTTGCGCAACTTTGAAACTTAGAAGTAAACCCGCATGTTTTAAATACAAAGACTGGAGACCTAAGGGATCAGATCACCCATCATAAGAGGAATTCTAAAATTACTCAGACCAAGTGAATCGAAAGCATCTAACTAAGTTACTATGTCCATTCTAAACTGTGCCGGGAGATTTTATAACCCAGTGTGGGGTAAAGGTAAGCATTTATTTTACAAATGTGAATTTGACATGTTTTCTTGCTTTGTGGTTATATATGAGTCTGGAAACCTCAACATAAGTAAATAGTATATTAATAAACGACTGCAGCAAGCGCTGGTTAGTGTTTCTTGCTAGTCGTACAGAAAACCGACAGCAGAGGTGACCTCAGACTTCGAATGGAGCAGTGATTAGTGATGATTACATCACATGTGCCTCAAGTGTATTGTATCATTTTGTGAGATATATGTACATTGCTAATTGTAATTCAGGCAAGTCATTGCCGCAAGCTGTCCAGACACATTTTCTCAGTTTATTATCCAGAAGAATATTGGCGATTTCTAATCATCTCCCCTGTGTTACGCTGTGTATAACATAGAATTTAATTATTCACAGAGGCTGTATTGGTGGGTGGACAGCGAGACAATGTGCCTGTTATTCTTCCAACCCAGTGTACTTAGCAGACATTTGTTCTTTGTATTTTACTAAAGTTCTACGCCAAAAGCAAGGAATTAACCCTTACCGCCTAAAGGGGACAGGTTGTGTGAAGAAGTGCCTTTATCACAGAAGAACTGACAAAACCACGGCTGCAGGATTCACTTAGACATACTAAGTCTTGTTAAAACGAACCAGCAAAAGGACACTTGTTTTTTTTAATAAATCCTCAATCCAAGTCTCAGTGAAGAAAACTTTATTAACATCTAAAATTCACCATCATTCCATCGCTATTTTAAACTGTTATGGCGATAGGAAACTCCATACAGAGCGATACAACATAAGGTAATCTAATCATCAGAATAGTCCTCCCCTCACCCCCCGTCCATCAAGTGTTTCGTCCCATTTTTCTCCTTTACACTGTAAGGGGGGCAGGCCCACCTGGATCATGACTCCCAAGTGTCTCAGCCTCCTGTTGTCTTGTGTAGAATATGAACCCATTCCACTTTAATTACAGCTTTAAAATCCACAATTCCGACAGCAGGAGGCAATTGTCAAAGTAACAAAGAGAAGACACATTATTGCGGTCGTTCCGTCATACACCTCTGCCACACCAACGTGAAGCCAACGATGCGTGAAGCCATTACGAGCTGGCCATTGAAATCTCACTACACCTGACACCTCATATTATACACACCGCGTGTTATAAGTGAAGCCGGCGTTCTTTCACCAGTGCAACTCGATAAATTTCGGATTTAGAAAAATTCAGAGTTAATTCCATACCACGGGTGGGGCTAGATTTTACTGCTCCGAGTTGCATAGCTCAATGCGGTTGTTCCACAGCCAACATGATGCCTTCTCCGCAGATTCACTAAGCCTCTTCAATGCCCTTGTTCTCGACTGTCCCCTCAGCCACAACCGTTTCAATAAATCATACACTGACGCAGCCACGAGCCCTCTTGAACCCACCTCAACAGCCATGACCCTTGCAGTGAACCCATCGTGTCTCAAATCTGCAGTCAGATCACTATATTTTGCCGCTTTGAACGAATGTTGCTTGTCCAATCTGGATTCAAATGACACGGTCAGGGCAACCAATATAACCTGCTGTTCTGATGAAGAATGCAGCACTATTTCGGACCATCTTCGATATATCTGATACTCTCTGGATATGCCGCTCGTCCAGGTAGGTCTACAGCCATATACCAGTCATTTGCACATCAAGAAGAGATGGTAAACTGCTACCTGATTTTCTAGGTTTGGTGTTGTGCCGAAGTTCCTGCTCTCAGAAAGTATGTATTTGCGGTGCTAGGCCGGACTTTGCTATCCACTTTCATCCTTGCCAGGTCTATTGTTGCCGCCAGCTCATTTAGCACTTTGTTATGACGTCATGTTTATCACTCTTGCCCTAATGACATCTTGCAAGCTGAGATCACGTGTTCAAGTGTCTGCCTCTCCTGGCACAGGGGTCACTGCTCATCATCCGACATTTCCCATCTCACAAGGTTTGTGACCCATGGCAAGAGGTCATAAATTGATCTAATAATTAATATGAGCCTAAGAGGGGCCATATGCCGTATATCGTTCCATATCAAGGACATTTGCAATGCTCCTGCCCATTTAGTCCATTAAAACTAATTGATTATTTAGTTAGTTACATGTTATTTTTTAAAACAAAACAAACATTGTTTATTCAGTTATTATAGGTATGAAAGCATACGTATGAGGAAGACTTTTTAATATACATATATATATATATATATATATATATATATATATATATATATATATATATATATATATATATATATATATATACACACATCTAGACATACAATTACATCTATAGAGCAAATACGTATATCACAGACAGTCTGTAACTTTTGGGTAGTATTGGTGATACTTTGGTTCGTAGAAACACTTCTCTGAGATATTCTCCTGGTCCTTAAGACTCTATGCTAACGCTAGCTAGATGTGACGGTCTTTTTCAAATTTCAAGTCTCCTGATCATACAGGTACAATACTGAGGCCAGGTGGTAGTGGTGGTCCACGAATATGTACTTCTGGTTCTTAAGTACTATGTTGTGGCTAGGTAAAATCCCGTGGATACCCTCACCATATGAGACCTGAAAAATAACAAGCCCAGTGTGTGGCACCTGTCGGGTCTTACACAACACTTCCTACTGTCTGTGTCTCTGTCTCAGTTAACGATGACTTTTAAACATAAAGTCATATCTGTATGAAATACCATTATCTCTATGATATAATATTATCTATATGAAATCATCATCATCATCTCAGCCCATAACCGGTCATGGGTCGTAGGGGTGCCATGGTGGAAGCATCAGCAGACAGGGTCCTCCACTGCTCTCTATCCTCAGCAATGCGTACAAGTGTGGAAAAACCGTGTCCTGCCCATTCTTTGATGTTATCAGCCCAGGATTTTCTCTGCCTTCCTCTTCTCCGTTTACCTTCGACTGTTCCCTGAAGGATCGTTTTCGAAAGGGAGTCATGACGAGTTACATGCCCAAACCAGGCAAGCTTTCGACGTTTCACTGTTGACAAAAGTGGTTCTTGGTGGCCTGCATAGGTGTTTATCTTCTCTCTAACATAGACATTTGTTTTGTGCTCTTTATAGCAAATGCGCAAAATTCTTCTATAACATTTATGCTCGAAAGCCTGAATCCTTCGCTCCGTATCTGCAGTGAGTGTCCAGCTCTCACACCCATACAAGAGAATAGATAATACAAGTGATTTGTATAATTTGATCTTCACAGGAAAACTGATGTTACTTTTCCAGATCACATTCAACCTTGTCATGGCAGCTGAGGCCATCTCAAGTCTTGTCTTGATTTCTTTAATTGATCTTCCATCACTGCATATAGTGGACCCGAGATATTTAAAGGTGTTAACTTCTTCTAACGTTTGCCCATTTAACGTATATGAAATACTATTCTGTATATGAATTAACATGATCTATTTGAATTAACGTATCTACAAGTACATTGTCTATGTCAGGGGTCGGGAACCTTTCCATGACAAAGAGCCAAATATTTAATTTTGTCTCCATTTGAAAAAAAAATTGAAGAGCTGCATGAAAAGAAAATCGCTTGCTATTCCTCATTAAACAACGTATATTTTATATATAATTGCAATAAAAAACACAATTTTTCAAATGCAATTTAATACACAATAAGTAATAATTTTTTTTAGTTACAAATATTCAGATAAGATGTAACATAATAAAATATAATATACAAATTGAAAAGAAGGACATTTAATAAGACTTTTGCCATTGGATTTTCGTGCAAAGTTGTTCAATATTTGGTGAATAATTTGTTGTTTAATTTTCAAACATGACTGGATACTCTCGTCGTTCAATTGGCTTCTTAATTTGCTTTTGGTATAATTCACGTTGGAAAATTGTTTACAAAAATATGTTGACCCAAAAATTGAAAGAAGCCTAAATGCAAATTTCTTCAGCTGATCATAGCTGTTGGATAAACAGTTCCAAACATCAAATATGATCTGATCTTGTTTTTTCAGCTCACTTATTTCAGACGATTTGTGTTGTGACAGGACTATTTTTGCCTTTCAAGATTTTCAATTTCATGGTCCAGATATGTAAATTTTAAACACCATAATGCTTTGTCCTCTAAATCTACCAATTCAAGTTCACAATCACCTTAGTCAATTTGAGGAAAAGCTGATAAATTCAGTTTGGTGATATCTGTTTCAAGAGGTTTTATCAAAAATGACAGGTTGCCTTTTCTTTTCTAAACTCTTGAAAGCGATCAGCAAATGTAACTGTCATATTCTCAATAACTTTTTTGAGGAACTTGAGATCAATGCTACTTTCAGCAGTTTACATATGTTCTTTTAATGCTGGTATGTGTAATAATTTGTCAGTTTCAATGTCTCTAGCAAACAAAGACAGCTTGTGCTCAAATTAAAGCACTTCTTCGAAGACCAAAATAGCTGTAATGACCTTCCCTTGGAATTTTTTATTTAAAATGTTCAAATGAGTTGTTGTTGTTTTGAAGAGGTGATGGGTGGAGAGCGGGCACCGTTATTGCCTCTTCTCGTTCCATCTTGAACTACCCTGTTCAACCTGAAAATTGGTTTTAATTGGGGTATTTAGTGTCATTTTATTTACTTATTTTGTATTCAATTTAAATAACTATTGTCTTTTACAGCTGCTGATTTTAATTTAAATTAGTATTTGTCCATTTTATTTTCTCTTTGGTATTGTTTATAGATAACTATTGTCCTTTACACTTGGTTTTAATTTGTATTAGTATTTGTTCATTTTGAGCTGTTTTTTTTTTTTAAAATCGTTGTCTTTCCTTGTCCTATGAGTAGTTAGTAAGATTTGTTTTCTGTTGTTTTCAGCAAGCTGCAAAAGGCATATTTCAGATGGTGTTTTTTCTTCTGAAACTTATTGAAGTATTAGTTAATTATCTTAAGTATTAGTTAATTACTTTTAACATTAGTTAATTATTAGCAAGGAGTATTCGTATAAATTAGTGTCACGGATTGCCTTCCCTGCTTTGCAGTAGTGGTCCAACAGTGACCAACACTCAAGAGTATTTACTATTGGCGTCCAAGGTATCTACCTGTGCGCAAGACTACTATTGGCAGAGATGTAGGTAGACGATTAATGACACTTCTATCTGAAGGGAGGCTTCACAAGATATTTCCAGAAGTCACGAACAATGAAGCTTTGGGCTAAACAATTGTTGACGTATTATATCTGGTACGTCGCCTTTTGTGAAGGATGTAAGCAATGGTTTAGCCCGTTCAAGCCCCCAGTTGGTGTAATCCAAAGACATCCCTCTCATAAGGTATAGCTCTGCTTATAAGTAAATATATGTTCATACGTTTGCTTTCATTCATATAACTGAATCAAATATTAATGTTTAGTTTTAAAACAACAGGTAACAAATTTAATAGTGAAATAGTCTTTAACAGGTTAAAATAAATATGGAAAAATTAATGCAATTTTGATGGATATAAAATTCTCGTCATTGAGACGTAGGTGGGAATTTATCGTTATACTTAAAGTTGAACAGAAATGTCCTTTTTGCTTGTGCCTGTTAGTGAGCACTTAGCTCAACTACATATACAGACAAAACAAGACGCTGGTTTCCATCAGAGTGAGCCATAAAAACGCACATCAATGGCATCGCCGCGGCGTGTGGGGAGAAGACCAAAATGTGTTCAGGGGGATACGGGAAGATGAGCCAGGTCTGTGTTTCAGAGATGGCATTTGCCAACCACGTTTCCCCTATTGCTGGGTCAGAGGCACATCTTCATTCCAGCATGTAGGTCTGGAAGGATGAGCTGGAGAGAAGTGGGATGGTTATCGGCGGTTCTACTTTGGTCATTTAAAACTTTTTTCATGATGGTAAAAATCAATAGATCTTTGTAGTAAAAATTATCTGGTTGCACTGAACATCAAACCATGAGACAACATTTCAAAAATGAACATTGAGAGAAGTATAAGTCTAATAGAAGGAAAGTTGATAAATTTGGTCAAACATTTAGAAGAAATGAACTGTCAAGTAGAATTAGTGCCGTCTTTAGGTTATTTAACAGAAAAAGACAAATGTAATAAAAAAAACAATCAATTTGGCGGGTTGCGTACTAGTGATGAGATAAAGGTCTTGAATAATTTATTGATGAATATAACTAATGAGACCAGTGAAGGTCAAGGTTTGTTAATGGTAGAAGATAGATAAAGACAGCCAAAAAAGGTAGTGTCTTAAAAATGTTTTTTTTCTAACTATTCTGGCGGTCGTGTGTCATTTTCTTTCTCCACAGAAACTATCAAATATTTCTCAGCGCTAAAGTAGCTACAACAATCAGCGGGCACTCCTGTTTTTAAAGAGCAAAGTACCAGGTTACATACAGGGAAAGCGAGAAAGCAGATGCAGTTGAGAAAGATGAATTTGCTTAGTGTTGCGCACAGATTCTTTTGTGTGGTAGTCTGTTGCGCACAGATTACTGTTGGTAGGCATACAAATGTAAAGTATAACTATTTGTCTGATGAAAAGTATTTATTTGAGAATCTATGATTCTTAGTCTAAGGGGCAGAACCCTGATTGGTCGATGTTATATTCGGTTATATGGGTTATCTTTTCTTGTGTCACAATCTGGCGTATGAATAATAGATTTACGTCATTTTTGCGTCTGGTATGGCCAGAAAACAGTTTGGTCTTGCTTAAAATGTTTATGGCCCGAATTTATATTTATTCCTTGACTATTTAAGGTGATTCGGTCTTATATCTTTGTATCTTTGTATTTCTATGTCGGCCTAATTTTTGAGCTGAACTCTGGGGTCAAAAGGCATTTCTGCGCATGCGTCGATTGGGGGTGTCGACAGAGAAGCGGCTGTCATGTCGTCGCTAATATGGGCTGGTCGATTAGAAAGTCTGAAGATTGGTCTCTGTGATTTATTCTAGGAAGGAGATTGTTTCTCTGTATGACTGTAGTATCAGAGATTCTCCTAATGTTGATTATTAACGCCAAGGAATGGCGTGCGTTATTCGCTAGTGTGTGTTTTCCTAAAGCCAGGTAAAACCAAAACCTTTTTGCTGAACTTTTTTGCTAAGCCTAGATGAGAGACGTATTATCGTACATCTAGGATTGTTGACTACAGATGAAGATGACGTGTTATCTAGCAGCACTAGATTACTTGATGTAACCAGCCTTCTTGATAGCAGAAATGTATAGAAGCCCAATGAGGACATTTATGTACGAATAACGAATTAATTCTGCTTCATAATTTTTCATCCTGGGTGAGCGAAGCTCACGGAGGAGAGCCATTTTTGGATCCCGCCAGTGTAAGCGGATCATCGTCGGAGAACAGAAATGGTCCTATTATCTGATGATGGTACAGAGATCTAGATATGATGAAAACCCACTACTGTGGTTTAACATTGTTGCTATAAACATTTGATGAATTTACGGCTTGAGAAACTTAGCCAGGAGAAGGTTCTGACAGTGACCCATTGTTGATGATTATGTTAACTGACTTAACTGACGCGATTAGTCAGTTGAAGCATGAGACGATAGACAACCAGAATATTGAGTGCTTGCCTACTATCGTTTCATTATATTTACATGCCACCTATATGTACATCTGATATTGTCACCCATTTTTCAAGTATACGATGATTTTTTGTGCCAACCTGTTCAAGTGACTGTAATCGTGATGTCGAAGTGTGCGTCCATTATCAAATGTATGAAACGTCATCAGCAGTCTACCCTTTATTGACTTCTAACTATGATTGAGTGAGTGACTTGTCAACTTAACATAACTGTACACACATTCGCGTCTTTTACATCTACATTCTCACTCGATGTCAGCACTGTGACGGAACGAGTTGACCATTCATTTATGTGTCCAGTATGACCTTATGAAAGCAGTAACTTCACAACAAAAACGAGTTATCACTTAGATAAACTGAAAAATCAAGAAGGTAAAGGCAGCATAGCTTGAAATAAAAATGAAATCACTAGAACAAGAATTAAAATAAAACATAAACTAGTGACCCAGTTGTTGATATGGTCTTTGTATATATAATCCTGTTTCGATGTTTCTAGAGTTACTTGCCCTTATCGGGAACTCTTCTGCTTACCTTCTATTCTACTTCCTGTTTTCCAAGATGTCCGATTAAATATGTGTCCTGTATTCCGTGTGTTCGCCTTTGTGATTAAACTCCATAACGTGAGAATGTATGACAGCCAGCAACGTCTCATTTAATTTAACAATATTTACTACACACGACGGTAAAGATCAACATGGTGGCAGCGGTGTTTATTTCTACGGAATTCGAACTATTCTGATGAATATCTTCTAACACGTGTGCTGACGTCATTCATAGACTTGAGGTGAGATTACTGATTATTGCTTGCATACCATTATTAGACATTTTGTCATGGCAGAACGGCCCTTATTTCGGTTACCACCCTGCCTAGACATAAATAACGTCGAATCAGACACATTTCGTAAATGGAGACGACAGTTAGATCTATACATGCATGCATCTGAAGCGGCGTCTAAACCTAATTCTGTTCGGGCGGCCATTATTCTACACTGTGCTGGACCTTAAGCTGTTGAAGTTTTTGATCAACTTGCAGAGGAAGGAGATCACTCTAATCCTAATAAAATTCTCGATTTGCTCCAGATCCACTGCAGCTCACGAAGCAATGAAGTATTACATACGTTTAGATTCTGGAACACACCTCTTCAAGAACCTTTTAATTCCTTCTTGACTGAGCTGAGAGCTAAGGCAGATTTGTGCAACTTTAACGACAAGGATCGTATGATAAGAGACAAAATTGTCTATACTGTTAACAAAAGGTTACAAGAGAAGCTCTTGAGAGAAGCTGACCTCGATCTAAAGAAAGCCATTCACATATGCAAAGTCTTCGAGCAAACTGAAAACGACATAAGAGAGATGAGTAATACAGTTCAACCTTCTGAAGCAAGGGTTGAAAAGGTACAGAAAAAAATCACTCAACCATAAACCTCCCAAGAGAGACACTGGGGGTGCTGCTGGTAAAGCCTGTCAAAGTAACACTGACAGTGGGTACTTTGAACCTAGAAAGGAGTGTCATTACTGTGGACAGAAACATCTATTGATCAAGAAAAAGTGTCCTGCATGGGGGAAGTTTTGCTCAAACTGTGGAGGAAGAAACCATTTCAAAGTTAAATGCAAGAAAGTTCATACTGTTCACACAGAGCCAGTGGAAGATTCTGAAGTTTTTCTTAATTGTGTGAAGTCTAGCAAAGCTTGTACATCTGCACAACTCATTATCAATGGAAAAATGGTAAAATTTCAGTTAGACACAGCAGCTGATGTGAATACAATCTATCAACGCTTTGTGATGCAAGAACAACTGTTACCCACTAAACAGAGGCTTGTTATGTGGAATGGTACTAAGAAGTTATATTAATTGCTGAGAATCCTAAGACTGGGACAAAACACAATATAAGGTTCACTGTTGTGAAAAATAAATTCACATGTTTGCTGGGCAACAACACACTGCAGGATCTACAGTTTGTGACAGTCAACACAAACAAATTTATTGCTAAGGTGGCTACTGACAGTTCAGAAAAGGATCATGACTCTGATAACCATCTAGGTGTCCTGGGTGAAGCTGTGTTGCATATTGATCCTAATATTCGTCCAAAGGCACTGCCGTGCAGGAAAATACCATTTTCACTTAAGAGCAAGGTAAAGTCAGAGCTTCAAAATCTAATGAACAGAGGTATATTAATACCAGTAGAGGAACCGACTGAATGGGTTAACCAAATGGCTGTTGTTGAAAAATCTGATGGTTCCTTAAGAATATGTATTGATCCTAGACCCCTGAATGAGGCATTGCAGAGAGAGCATTACAGATTACCAACTTTGGATGATGTATTGCCTGAACTCAATAATGCCAAGATTTTCACAAAGCTGGATATCAAGGAAGCATTCTGGCATATCAAACTTGATGAGAAGTCTAGTAAACTTACAACAATGATTACACCTTATGGTAGGTTCAGATGGTCTAGATTACCATTTGGCTTGAATGTAAGCAGTGAAATTTTCCAGAGGCATCTAGCACAAGCTCTTGAAGGTCTTCATGGTTGCATAAATGTTGCTGATGACATAGTTATTGCAGGTTGTGGATCAAGCAGACAACAAGCAATTAAGGACAATGATCTGAAGCTTAAAGCACTGAAACACAGGTGTAAAGAGAAAGGTATTAAACTGAATGACGGTAAAGCTCAAGAGAAGAAAGAAAAAATTACCTTCATGGGTCACCTTATTACTGCTCGAGGTGTTGAACCAGACAAGAAAAAGGTTGAGACAATACTAAACATGCCCGTTCCTAAGGACTGTCATGAGGTTCGCAGATTTTGCGGCATGATACAGTATCTAGCAAAGTTTCTCAACAATCTTTCAGAAGTTCTTCATCCAATAAGAGAACTTACCCGTAAGGATACTCCTTTTATCTGGTCTGCTGAATGTGATCAAGCTTTCAAGAGAGTCAAGAAACTGATTACTTCTACTCCAGTACTCGCATACTATGATCCTGATGAATCTTTGTGTATTCAAGTTGATAGTAGCAGCTATGGACTTGGGGCTGTCCTCCTACAAAATGGTCAGCCAATAGAGTTTGCTTCTAGAGCTCTAACTGAAACAGAACAACGCTGGGCTCAAATTGAGAAGGAGCTCTTAGCTGTTGTATATGGTTTGGAACGCTTTGACCAGTACACTTATGGAAGGAAAGTTACAGTCATCAACGACTATAAACCTTTGGCAGCCATCGTTAAGAAACCTCTGAGTCAAATTCCTCGAAGACTGCAGAATTTACTGATGCGCAGCCATCGATATGACTTTGAATTCCAATGGGTACAAGGTTCCGATCTACTTATAGCCGACACACTGTCCAGAGCTTGTATTCATAATGTCACATTGGATTCCTTAGCTGACAGAGAGAGCAATGCAGGAGCTGATGCACCTGTAAGACTACCTGAAATACCAGATGTGATGATGGGAAAGATTAAAGCTGAAACTCTCAAAGACAGCGTGCTCCAGAGGTTGAAGTCGACCATTTTGGATGGGTGGCCTAAAAGAAAGTCTGATGTACCAGCTGAGCTTATGCCTTATTTTGACATTCGTGATACTCTGACAACAGAACAAGGCATAATACTTAAAGGAGAGCGTATTCTTATCCCAAAAGCACTGAGGCCTGAAATCAAGCAGAAGCTACACGCTGTTCATCTTGCATTTGACAGCATGATGCGCCGGGCCAGAAGTTGTCTGTTTTGGATCGGCATGACGGCTGAGATTCGACAGATAGCTGCCAGTTGTCCAGAATGTCAAGAAACAAAGGCAAGGAATACTAAAGAACCTTTAAACCAACACTCAAGAGGTTTATCACCCTGGGAGAAAGTTGGCACTGATATCTTTATTATAGAAGGCCGATATTATTTAGTCCTGATTGACTACTTCTCCAACTTCATTGAAGTAGACTTTCTACCTACAATGACAGCACAGTTAGTCATCAGGAAATTGAAGTCTCATTTTGCTCGTTATGGTGTTCCCAAAGTTATTGTATCTGACCAAGGTACTCAGTTTACGTCTGCACAGTTTAGATCATTTACTGCTAGATGGGGAATACTTCATGTTAAATCAGCACCAGGTCATCATAAAGCCAATGGATTAGCTGAATCTGCTGTGAAACTCATTAAGGGTATGATGAGAAAGACTGTTCAGGACAATACAGATGCATATGAGGCACTACTTGAACTTCGTAATACGCCAAGACAAGGGTTTGATCAAAGTCCTGCAGAAATACTGTTCAACAGGAAACTGCGTACACTGATACCTTCTGCAGTGAAACCCGTTGCATCTCACAGTAGAGTTATTGAAAGTAGAGGCAAGAGAGACAGATCAGTGAAGAAGTATTATGATAAAACTGCTCATGATCTGCCCAAGTTGTCTCACCAGCCAGTCCACTATCAAGACCCTGAACAACCAAACTGGCAACCTGGAAGGATTGATAAGAGGCTCTCTGAAAGAGCAACACCTTTCACATCTGATCCCGAGGACCTGGAAATTGATGTCTCCTCTCCAGTTCTACCCGAGCAACAGTTTGTTTTGCCAGACATGGAGAACACTGGTGAAGTGAACATTTTCAATCCTCCAGAAGTTGATCCTTCAGCTCCAGCTACTTCTAGTCCTGGGAAATCTAGCCCTGGGAGACCGCAAAGAGATCGCAAGAAACCCTCTTGGATGAAGGACTTTGTCCGCTCATAGAGAAGGGGGGATGTTGATATGGTCTTTGTATATATAATCCTGTTTCGATGTTTCTAGAGTTACTTGCCCTTATCGGGAACTCTTCTGCTTATCCTTCTTACTACTTCCTGTTCTTTCTAAGATGTCCGATTAAACAAGACGTCTGTATCGAGTGTGTTCCGGCTTAATCATTATGCTTCGTAACGTGAGTATGTATGACAGCCAGCCACGTCTCATTATATCTGACAATATTTACTACACACGACGGTAAAGATCAACACCAGTTAATAATGTTTATAGAGACGTGAAATCACAAAGATAAAGAACTAACACCACGCATTATATTTATTTGTTGTTCCACAAAATTAAAATTCAATTGCCTATTTGAATTATAATCGAAAGAAAGGCTTGAAATTATAAGCGTTTTACTGTCTATAATACTGCATTCAACTGTCAGTTGCGGTTTTACGACATCATTAAGTTATAAATCTTTGCGACCACTGTACATGCAGAAAACAAAGCAGGAACCCCAAAGTGGTTATCACGTGGTCGATATCGACATCCACGGGGCCGATAAAAACCAAAAAGTCCATTGGGGTTGATTAAACGTGTATGCCTGTTGTGACTCAATTTTACATCTTGGAATACGGACGGATACCAAATATCTTAAGATTGATGCACAAGTTGAGCCATATCTGCTTAAAAGTGCGTACGTGGTTGAAGCTGGTTTTAGTCCCACAATTTATTATAGAAAAAGAAAATAAAACTGAACATGGAAGAGCGTGGTAACAACAAGTCACCAATCTCCTGTCAGGTATCAATGCCCTTCTTAATTCTCATCAGTCACATCCATCCAATTAAATCACAGGTTCGGTAGAAAGCTCATATAATTTATTGTGCCGCTGTAATCACACCATTATTTCATTTACATATCGTCTTTTGTGGCTCTATATCGATTAAGGATGAAAAATTGCATGGAGGGGTCGGGACTAAAATAAATAAAATAAATAAAAATGTATGGACACCAGATCAAACACAATCATTCTAAGACGCAACCATTGACGACAAAAATGGTAGAAACAAATACTACAATTCGGAAATCTCCAATTAAAATAAATTACTAATAAAACAAGCGATATTATAGTGACATAGATCTGTTTTATTTTTGCCTATATAATTACACTAACGTGTATTTTAGCCAGTAAACACTGCCATTTCTGCATTACTACAGCTAATTTCTGCTTCGTGACGTAGAAATATTAGAAAATCTCCTGATTTGCTTCAAAATGCAAGATGTTAGATATGTAAATTTATTTTGTTTACCCTCTCTATTCGTCTCCCATTCTATAAACTCAAACATTTCCTAGATGAAGAAGCGAGACAATTGTTCTATGTATCTCAAATACAAACGAACCTTCATTATTGCTCCACAATTTTAGATGGTTGCTCTGTCGAACACAAAAAATTCTCCATTCACTACAAACGCGTGAGGTGTATCCAACCTCTGACAATTGCCAAACACAGTATGTAGATCTAAATGAAGATTTCAAAATACTGCCCATAAGAAAGCGCCTTCTATTCAACAAAGCTAAATTTGTTCACAAAACCCTGTCATAGAATGCTCCAACATATATAGCAAATGTTCAAATACAATAAAAGAATGCAGTCAGCAAATTTGGTGCCTTAGACGAGGTTGCCCTTTTCAAGTAATACCTGGCTTACTCTGCTGTTCATCTTTGAAACTACATTCCACATGATTTAAAAAAAATACAACCTCAGTTCCTGTTCATACAATCAAAGACTTTTCGAATATTTCATGAGTTCTGACGGCATGTCCCTTCATGCGAATATGTTTCCGAATAAATACATAAAATTGAATGTTGAATTAGTGATGATGTTTGTACATTTAAACATATTTTATTTCATGATTATAATTAGATACTCTGAATGTGAGTATGCTACTGTTTTACTTGACAACGTTGAATTCCTTGAAACTGATATGTAAAATGTATGTGCAATGGGCAATGGAAATCGTGACAGTAAACGCTGCGGAATAGAAAACCCCAAGAATTTTTCTAAATCCACAATACGTTGAGATTTTTGGTGTACTAGTGAAAAGGCTGTGACTGAAGGGCAACAGACGGCGTATATTATAACAGGTGTTAGGCACAGAATTTCAGTTGCTAGCGCGCAGTGGCTGGCCTCGTCGGCTTCGCGCAGGTGTCTCAGTCTGTGTCCTTAGTTATGATGTGCGACGGAACGAACGGAATAATTTGTCTTCTATTTGTCACTTTCACAATTGCCTCCACGGCTGGCGGAGGTGTGGATTTTAAAGTTGCTACCATAAGTGAAATGGGTTCATTTTCGTTACAAGACAGCAGGAGGCTGAGACGCTTGGGAGTCATGGCCCAAGTGGGCCCGCCCTCCTTAGAGTGTAAAGGAGTATACTGGGCCGAAACACATGTCGGATGGGGGGACTATTTCTGATGATCAGATTGCTTCCTGATGTATCGCTCTGTAAAGGGTTTCCTATCATAGTTGCATGGTTAAACCAGTGATGATCGGGAAAAGACCGATTGACTTCTGGAAAGACAGATGACAGTGGGAAAGACTGGAAACCGGCTGACCGGATTTGCACCCCGTAAGCTGTATTCAATTTCTACAGGACCCAAAAATGATAGATGCCCCCAGGATTCACCGAAACGGAGGGGGGAGGATGAAGAATCCACAGGCACCTCATTGGAATCGACCAGACCCGTTACACGGACTTCGAGCTCTGAACAACGGCTGGAATTTCCATGTGCCTGTGGAAGGAAATTCTCTACTCAGAGAGGAATGAAAGTCCACAGAACGAAAAAGAGATGTAGAAGTTCATCGGGAGCAGATCAACAGCGCTCTGTCTCGACGTTAGAAGAACGCAGCCAGGAGTCAATCCACAGTGCTGAGTACATTCAAGTTGATCTGCCTGATGATGATCTCACACACTTCTTGGACGGAAAGAGAGATGCAATCAAGTTTCCACCTGCCAGTGCAAAAGGGCTTTGGGAACAGCTGGATGAAGCCTTGGCAAAAGAGTTAGGTAACAACCTGAAACAGATAACTTTGGAAAAGAAGCTAGAAATCTTCGGAGATATAATATATCTGCACTGTCGCAAAGTGTTTGGAGTCAGGGAGGCACGGGAAAGTAACCCACCACGAAAAAGTAGAAGACAAATTAAAGTAGAAGAAATCAGGAAACAGAAGAAGCATGCCCGAAAACTGTTTAAGAACGCAGTTGCCACAGAGAAGGAAGGGCTACGACATGTTTGGGAGCACCTGAAAGGCCAACATAATGCCCTTTGTAGAGCAGAATGGTTGTGCAGGAAGAGAAGAAAGACTAGAAGGGACAGGGAAAGATTCTTCAGGGAGCCCTTCAAGTTTGTCAAAGAACTGTTTAAGCAGCCATGGTCGGGTACGCTAAACATCAGGAAAGAAGACATGGAAGAACACCTTAGAATGAAATATTCAGATGGTCGCAAAGATGAGCCGCTCAGCAGCATGGCAGGCCTTAAATGGTCGAGTAAGCCAGGAGCGTAATTTAACACCAAGCCCCCAACGGTGCAAGAGGAAAAAAGAATTGTCCAGAAAGCTCGGTGCAAGTCAGCTCCAGGTCCTAATGGTGTTCCATATGTGGCGCATAAGAGATGCCCTGATGTGCTCAAACGACTGCTCCGTTTACTGACGAATGCGTGAAAAACCCAGCTTGTAAGCAAGAAATGGAGAAAGGCGAAAGGAGGAGTCTACATCACGAAGGAACAAAATTCCACAGACATCAGTCAGTTCAGGCCAATCTCACTACTCAATGTGGAAGGGAAGATATTCTTCTCAGTGATGGCGAAAAGGCTCACTACATACCTTCTGGCAAATGGGTACATTGGCACTACCATTCAGAAAGGAGGTATCCCAGGTACACCAGGATGTCTAGAGCATGCCACAATGATCTGGGAAGCAATCAAAAAGGCAAAGTCTGACAGAACAAACCTCCATGTAATCTGGTTGGATCTAGTGAATGCGTATGGAACCGTTCCACACCAGATGTTGTGGCAGGCCCTAGAAATGTATCATGTTCCACAAGAGATTGCAGCAATGCTGAAGCTGTATTTCGCAGGGTTTTCTGTCAGATTTTCAACCAGAGAGTACACAACGAAGTGGATTGGCCTTGAAGTTAGAATTGCGATGGGATGTACCATCTCTCCGATACTATTCGTGATGGCTATGCAGGTAATCCTCAATGCGGCTGAAGGAATGGCTATAGGTCCAAAGCTCGGCGGAATGTGTCAAATGCCACCGCTCAAAGCATTCATGGATGACACAACAATTCTGACATCAGATGAACATCAGGCTCGGGGGATGTTAGCACGCCTGGATGAACTAGTCAGCTGGTGCAAATGAGTTTCAAACCCAAGAAGTCGAGAAGCCTATCAGTCAGGAAAGGAAAGATAGCAGAGGTCATATTCATGGATTCCAACCAAAGAATCCCTACTGTCATTGAGGAACCTGTTAAAAGTCTTGGCAGGGTGTACGATGCCTCTTTAAAAGACTCGAAGGCAGTGCAACAGACAATAGAAATGGCAGACAGAAACCTACAGACCATAAACCAAAGCAGATTCCTGGGAAAGTTCAAACTTTGGTGCATTCAGTTCATGTTGATACCGAAGTTGCTGTGGCTACTGCTTATATATGAAATAAGCACAAGTACAGTGGAAGCTGTAGAGCAAAAGGTCAACAAGTTCATGCGGAAATGGCTAGGAGTTCCATCAGGTCTGTCAGATGTAGCATTGTACTGCAAAAAGTCAAAACGTCTGCTTCCTTTCAAGTCAGTTGTTGAAGAGTACAAAGTTGGAAAGGCAAGGCTTGCAATGATGCTTCGCGAGTCAGCTGATGACGTGGTTAAGTCCATTCAGCCCACACTGAAAACGGGAAGGAAGTGGAGAGTGGAAGAAGCTGTTGATTCTGCCCACGAGTCACTCAAACTAAGGGAGGTAATCAGATACACACAAACGAATAGACGGGGATTTGGTCATGGAGACATCCGCTGTTGGTCCAAGGCATCAAGCAGGGAGAGCAGAGACATGGTCGTTCATGAGATACGAGGAGCTGAGAATGATAAGAGGTTGCAAAAAGCAGTGCAGCAGGTCCAACAAGGCCAATGAACCACATGTGAAGGAGCCCTGCAGAGGTCCTTGACATGGAATGATATATGGCATATGGCACCTCTTAGGCTCGGCTTCGTTGTTAGATCAATGTATGATCTGCTGCCGTTGGCCACAAACCTTGTGAAATGGGAAAAGTCGGATGATGAGCAGTGCCCCCTGTGCCAGGGAGGCAGACACTTGAACACGTGATCTCAGCGTGTAAGGTGTCATTAGGGCAAGGGCGACACACTTTGCGCCATAACAAAGTGCTAAATAAGCTTGCTGCGACAATAGACTTGGCAAGGATGAAGGCGAATAGCAAACTCAGGCCACGCACCGCAAATGCATACTTTCTGAGGGCAGGAAAGTCAGAACACCCCAAACCGAGTAAACCTGGTAGCAGTTTACCATCTCTTCTTGACTGTGCAAACGATTGGCATATAGCAGTACACCTACCTGGACGAGGGGCATATCCAGAGAGTATCAGAAAATCGCGGAGACGGCCAGATATAGTGCTTCATTCTTCAGCAGCGCTTCAGGTTATACTGATTGAACAGACCGTGCCATTTGAATCCAGATTTGACAAGCAGCATTCGTTCAAAGCGGCCAAGTACGAGAATGATCTGGCCGCGGATCTGAGACACGATGGGTTCACTGCAAGGGTCATGGCTGTTGAGGTGTGCACAAAAGAGCTTGCGGCTGCATCATCATCATCATCATCATCAGTTGCCATCTCCACAACGGAGGTTGGCTGTAATGGATCTCCAACGTCTTCTGTCTCTTGTCTTGGTGGTACACTCTGATAGACTCTTTCCCGTCCATCTCTTGATGTTATCTTCCCACTTATAGCGCTGTCTTCCCCTTGCACGTTTACCTTCAACTCTCCCTTCTGTTATGGTCTTCTGCAAGGTGTTATGCCTTTTTATGTGGCCAAAGTATTTTAGCTGCCGAACTTTGACCTCTCTCATTAGTTCTCTTTTCATACCTAGATTTTCTAGGACCTCCTTATTTGTTTTCATCTCTTTTCCATGAGATACGCCCCATTCTTCTATATATCCACATTTCAAGAGCCTCAATTCTTTCTTCCAAATGCTTATTCATCGTCCATGTTTCTGCACCATACAGAAATGCAGAATATATATAACACTTTATGATTCTCAGTTTTAATTTATGAGATAACTGTTTGGATGTCAGTATATGTTTCATGTTGTTGAATGTAGCTTTGGCCATTCCTATTCTCTTCTTGATTTCTGTTTCACATCTGCCATCTTCTGTTATTATATGACCAAGATATACGTAGCTCTTGACTTGTTCCAGGATTTTCCCATTTACGCTTATCTTTAATGTGGGTTTATCGTCTGTTTTGCTAATTATCATAGTTTTAGTTTTCTCAATATTAATGTCGAGTCCATATTCATGACTTATACTGTTCACTTGCTTCACTAGTTCTTGTAACTCCTGTTCGCTTTCAGCTAACAACACGGTATCATCTGCATATTTAAGGTTGTTTATTGATCTTCCACTGATGTTCAGTCCTGGTATTTCCTGTATCTGTTTGAAAATTTTTTCGGTGTATAAATTAAATAGGCAGGGGGACAGCACACAACCTTGTCTGACACCTCTTTTTATGTCTATGTATGGTGAATAATTCCTTCCCGATCTTACTGTGGCAGTTTGCTCCCAATAAAGGTTACTGAGTATTCTTATATCTTTTCCATCAATACCTATGTCTTTGAGGCATTCAATTATTTTCTCATGATGGATTCTGTCAAAAGCCTTCTTATAGTCAATGAAGCACATATACATACTTTTTTGGACCTCTGTATATTTTTCTGCTAATCTTCTTAGACAAAATATTGCCTCTCTTGTTCCACTGTTCCGTCTAAAACCAAACTGTTCTTCTTGGATTTCGCTGTCTACTTTACTTTTTATTCTTTCCTGTATGATTTTGAGCAGTATCTTAATTGCATGACTCATCAGGCTGATTGTTCTGAAGTCTGAACATTCTGTTGCATTTGGTTTTTTGGGCAATGTTATAAAAACTGATGTCTTCATGTCGTGTGGTAAATATCCTGTATTGTATATATCATTGCATATTTCTGTGATTGTATCTATACCAAAGCTCTCCAGAGCTTCTATCATTTCAATGTTTATGTTATCCATGCCTGCTGATCTTCCTTTTTGTATCATATGAATGGCATTCTCTACTTCTGATCTGAGAATGTGTGGGCCTTCATTAGAATCTGGTGATGGTTTTTTACCTCTGTTGTCCTCGAATAGTTCTTTTACGTATTCTGCCCATCTGTTTGATATGTCTTTCTCATCAAGTAATATTACACCATTTTTGTTCTTGATACAGCTTCCTCCTTGTGCAAACCGCGACCGATTTGATAATTTCTTTATTTCTTCATGCATATCTCTTGTCATGTGCTTCGCTTCCAAGTCTTCTATTTCCTTACATTTTGTTTCTATCCACCGTTCTTTTGCTTCTCTACACATAGTACGTATGTCATTGTCATTGTTTTATATTCTGGAGTATTTTTTGCTACCACGGGTGTAACATTCTTAGAAATGATAGACAAGAGACACTCCTGAGCCCGATACACGCACTCAACTATCACGGGTGTAAAATTCTTACAAATGATAGACAAGAGGCACTCCTGAGCCCGATACACACACTCAACTACCACGGGTGTAACATTCTTAGAAATGATAGACAAGAGACACTCCTGAGCCCGATACACACACTCAACTACCACGTGTGTAACATTCTTACAAATTATAGACAAGAGACACTCCTGAGCTCGATACACGCACTCAACTACCACGTATGTAACATTCTAAGAAATGAAGAGACACTCCTGAGCTCCAAACACACACTCAACCACCACGTATGTAACATTCTTAGAAGTAATAGACAAGAGACACTCCTGAGCCCGATACACGCACTCAACTACCACGGGTGTAACATTCTTACAAATGATAGACAAGAGACACTCCTGAGCCCGATACACACACTTAACTACCACGGGTGTAAAATTCTTACAAATGATAGACAAGAGACACTCCTGTGCCCGATACACACACTCAACTACCACGGGTGTAACATTCTTAGAAATGATAGACAAGAGACACTCCTGAGCCCGATACACACACTCAACTACCACGGGTGTAACATTCTTACAAATGATAGACAAGAGGGAAGAGGAGGCGGTGTGGCTTTTTTTAGCACATGAAGATTTCAAAATATTAAAATGGGAGCATTTTGTGGAAGGAATAAGTATAAATATAGACAACGAACCAGGAGAGTTAAAGATAATAAATATATATATAGCCCAAAGGGAAATATAACTGACCTTGATATAGAAGATATCAGAACCAAAATAACTAGCAGAACGTTACTGGTAGGAAATGTCAATGCCCACTACAATGCATGGGGTAACAACAGTAATGATCCAGCAGGAAAAATACTGTTGGACTACATTGAAAGAGCGGAGTTAATCAAACTAAATGATGGCTCAATCACAAGGATTAACCCATGCAGCAGAGGAGTAGATACAACAGTAGATATAAGTATTATTACACCAAACCTAGCCTCTGCTACATTATAAGTACTGAATGACTCCAGCTCAAACCACTTGCCCATAGAAATAAATCTAAACGACAAATATGACTTAGTCCAAGAATCTCTAGACCTACATTCAACTTCAAAAAAGCAAACTGGGAGTCCTTCCAATTAGTACTAAGTAAACTAAGCAAAGAACAAATTGAGTCTAAAAGTGTAGATATATGTGCAGAAAGATTAACATATCGATTTTAAAAATAGCAATAAAATGTATACCAAACAGAAATATGCCTCGTCACTCTAATACCAACACAAAAAGGAAAACATTAGAAAAGAAAGAAGGATAAAAATCCAGTACCTTGGTGGACAGAAAGATGCTGAGAACAAGTAATATTGTGGAAAGCGTCCTGATAAATAATAGAAAAGCCAGAACTGAAGAAAAATACACAGACTATCAAAAAATAAGAAATGAAACAAATAAAAAAATATTCAGAGCTAAATAAAAGAATTGAAGTCCATTTTGTCAATTTTAAATCATAGGTCACAAATAACTACAGTTTGGAGAAAATTAAAAGCAATTAAAGAAGGAAAGAACAAGAAATGTATTATCCCAACAATTAAAATACCAGAGAGAGCTGAAACAGGTAGAAAAAAAGCTAACGTACTAGCTAAATACTTCTATTAGGTTAGTTCAGTAGACAGTCTAGATAAGGCAGAGATAAAAAAGCGAACAATTATGTTAAAAACATTAAAAGACAAAAATACGGACAGCAAACAGGACGCTAATTATTTAAATGAAGATATTACAGTAGATTAAACAGAAAGAGCGTTAGCAGGAAAAACCAGAACCACATCCGAACAAGACATTCTGAGCTATAAAATCCTCGAAAAGGTACCAAACACCACTCTAAGGGTGATGGCGTCCCTCTACAACGAAATCTGGCACACGGGAAAAATCCCATGTTCATGGAAGACAGCAGTAGTCATCCCCATACTAAAGCCAGATAAGGAAACACATGATGTCAGCTCATACAGGACAATATCGTTAATATCGCATCTAGGAAAAATGTTAGAAACAATAGTTTACAACAGATTAAAATTTCACTTAGAAAAGCACAATTTGTGCAGTGCAACACAGGCTGGCTTTGAGAACCATCATAGTACGAGTACAATAAAGCAACTGTTGGATATGTAACATGATGTTAAAACCGGCTTCAAAAAGAAAGAAATTAAAGTAGCAAAATTACTTGATGTAGCGAGAGCATATGATGAGTGTTGGAGGGAGGGTGCACTGTATAAAATCATGAAATTAGGTATAGTAGGTAGAACTTATAATTAACGAGAAAACTGTACATGGTATTAACAGTAACTGCGTGGCACTGGAAAATGCTTTTCAAAGCGAGGTAGACAATCTAATAAGATGGCGAAATATGAGTCCGTATGCCAGTAACTAAAGTAACAATCAAATCTATGTTGATTACTGCCAGACAGAAACTCCTAAGCTTCACAAAACAAAAGCTACTGCTACATACAGGACCATTCCGCCTCATTTTATTCGTGCGATGATGTCTCCACTGTTTCAGCCATCTGATGTTACCGTTTCTCCCACTTTTGTAAATGTGCCTGCATTTCCCAGCCCCCGGTCTCTTAATAACACGGGCACATAATTTCTCACACCGAGTGTCACCACCTGTCAAGTCCCACCCGTTGGCCAGGTCTGCTCAAACCGTCAGTTGTTACCCCGACGTGCCGACGCGAGTGTGCAAATAGTGCAACGTCATCTGCGTACTAGAGATCCTCCAGTGTACAGAATGCTGTCCATCAAATTCCTCTAGTGGCATCCCTTATTGTCTGGTACATCACCCTGCCTATGATAGTTTAAAATAGAGTTGTTGCTAAGGAGTATTCCATCTGCACTCCCTTTTTCACCTCAAAGTTGGGTTGCCCCGTAAATTACTGCGTGTTAAACTTGCATACAGGCTTGTGATGATGGACAATATGCACGTAAGGATTCTATTCATCTCATCATCTCAACCCATAACCCGTCATGGGTCGTAGGGGTGCCATGGTAGAAGCATCAGCAGACAGGGTCCTTCACTGCTCTCTATTCTCAGCAATGCTTACAAGTGTGGAAAAACCGAGTCCTGCCCATTCTTTGATGTTATCAGCCCAGGATTTTCTTTGCCTTCCTCTTCTCCGTTTACCTTCGACTGTTCCCTGGAGGATCGTTTTCGAAAGGGAGTCATGACGAGTTATATGCCAAAACCAGGCAAGCTATTGACAAAAGTGGTTCTTGGTGGCCTGCATAGGTGTTTATCTTCTCTCTAACATAGACATTTGTTTTGTGCTCTTTATAGCAAATGCGCAAAATTCTTCTATAACATTTATGCTCGAAAGCCTGAATCCTTCGCTCCGTATCTGCAGTGAGTGTCCAGCCCTCACACCCATACAAGAGAATAGATAATACAAGTGATTTGTATAATTTGATCTTCACAGGAAAACTGATGTTACTTTTCCAGATCACATTCAACCTTGTCATGGCAGCTGAGGCCATCTCAAGTCTTGTCTTGATTTCTTTATTTGATCTTCCATCACTACATATAGTGGACCCGAGATATTTAAAGGTGTTAACTTCTTCTAACGTTTGCCCATTTAACGTAATGTTGGTCGGAACATGTTTCTTATGGCTATTCACCAATATCTTGCTTTTTTCTATATTAATTTCCATCCCATACTTTCTTGTTACTTTCTCCAGTCTAGAGGTAAGGTCTTGAAGTTCTGATTCTGTTCCAGCTATCAGATCAATATCATCAGTAAAACGTAGATTACACAGAGGTCGGCCTCCAATCGATATGGTTGATTTATAATCGTAGAGAGCCTCCTGCATAATATGTTCTAGATACATATTAAAGAGCACTGGTGACAGGATTCTATTAGCCCTCAGTATGTCCCACAGACTGCCCCTGTGAATGCTATCAAATGCCTTTTCAAAATCAACAAAGCTGATACACAGTTATCTCTGTCACTCCGAACGACGCTCCATTATGTTCCCAATGGAGAAGAAATGGTCCGTATAATGTTCACTACTTCCGAATCCTGCCCGCCCGCTCTGCAGCCCACGGCAGAGGGCTCCTGAAATTCCACGAACAGTTATCCAGCCCAATATTCCGCCGGACACCGATAGCAGAGCAACTCATCTCCAACCGCTGCATTCAGTAAGGTCCAACACACTCCTGCAATCCGACAACTATTACCTTGTTCCACGCCAGCGTGGTTGTCGCTGGCCACCATACCGGTGTAAACAGTGGCTTTGATACCTCCACCGCCATCTCAGGATCTGTTTTAAATACAGGGTGTTTATAAAGTCGCTGTGCAGTGAATTTGAAAAATATTTTAGCAATTACGTCACGAATGATGCAAATTTACGTCATGATATTCTGTGTTCCAATGCTGTGTTCCACAATCCCGTGTGTGCAGCATTACACAACAAGCCCCAATTGAAAACCACATTTCTGGTGACGTAGTCTCGCCCGGGCGAAAATTTCACTGCACAGCGACTTTATAAACACCCTGTATAAGGCGTCAAGGTCCGGTACCTTAACTCCCTGATAGCTACGATGACCTCATTCCCCTAAGAATAAATGTATTATAGCTAGATAACTTCCAGCCTCAGGAATGTTCAGCCGTCACTCTGGAGATAATTAATTTAGTGCAGGGGTCGGCAACCCAGCAGCTTTTGGAATCTACTTTAACATAACAACAGTCAGCCCTCTAAAGATCTACCATGTATAAATATATATATGTGTGTGTGTATGAGTGGTGTGTGTGTGTGTGTGTGCGTGCGGGCTGTGGGGAATGATAACCTTATAAAGAAAAGATCGCACTAGTATCTCATGCAGTTTATGGTACACTTTAGAAGCCAATCGAGAGTTCTCTTTGGGAAAGCAGAAAAAAGTACCTGTGATCCTGGGAAGACATCGACTTTAAATACTGGTAGGAAAGGTCTAGAAATGTCCCTCCTTTAAACATATTTCGTGTTTCCCTTCAGCGACCTAAAGATCTACCAAATCATCCACTGGAATCTACCAGTAGATCGGGAAAGACTGATTGTGACCCCTGATTTAGTGTTTCTCTGGAGTGCTCTGCCCATCTTAATCCTTAGTTCTGTTCTGTGTTGATGAGATTTAACAGTAGTGATGTGTTATAATGTTCTGTGTTGATGAGATTTGCCTGTAGTGATGTGTTATAATGTTCTGTGTTGATGAAATTTGCCTGTAGTGATGTGTTATAATGTTCTGTGTTGATGAAATGTGCCTGTAGTGATGTGTTATAATGTTCTGTGTTGATGAGATTTGCCTGTAGTGATGTATTATAATGTTCTGTGTTGATGAAATGTGCCTGTAGTGATGTGTTATAATTTTCTGTGTTGATGAGATTTCCCTGTAGTGATGTGTTATAATGTTCTGTGTTGATGAGATTTGCCTGTAGTGATGTATTATAATGTTCTATGTTGATGAGATTTCCTGTAGTGATGTGTTATAATGTTCTGTGTTGATGAGATTTGCCTGTAGTGATGTGTTATAATCTTCTGTGTTGATGAGATTTCCTGTAGTGATGTATTATAATGTTCTGTGTTGATGAGATTTCCCTGTAGTGACGTGTTATAATGTTCTGTGTTGATGAGATTCTCTGTAGTGATGTGTTATAATGTTCTGTGTTGATGAGATTTGCCTGTAGTAATGTGTTATAATGTTCTGTGTTGATGAGATTTGCCTGTAGTGATGTGTTATAATGTTCTGTGTTGATGAGATTTCCCTGTAGTGACGTGTTATAATGTTCTGTGTTAATGAGATTTTCCTGTAGTGATGTGTTATAATGTTCTGTGTTGATGAGATTTCCCTGTAGTGACGTGTTATAATGTTCTGTGTTGATGAGATTTCCCTGTAGTGATTTGTTATAATGTTCTGTGTTAATGAGATTTGCCTGTAGTGATGTGGTATAATGTTCTGAGTTGATGAGATTTGCCTGTAGTGATGTGTTATAATGTTCTGAGTTGATGAGATTTCCCTGTAGTGATGTGTTGTAATGTTCTGTGTTGATGAGATTTCCCTGTAGTGAAGTGTTATAATGTTCTGTGTTGATGAGATTTCCCTGTAGTGATGTGTTATAATGTTCTGTGTTGATGAGATTTCCCTGTAGTGATGTGTTATAATGTTCTGTGTTGATGAGATTTCCCTGTAGTGATGTGTTATAATGTTCTGTGTTGATGAGATTTCCCTGTAGTGATGTGTTATAATGTTCTGTGTTGATGAGATTTTCCCTGTAGTGATGTGTTATAATGTTCTGTGTTGATGAGATTTCCCTGTAGTGATGTGTTATAATGTTCTGTGTTGATGAGATTTCCCTGTAGTGATGTGTTATAATGTTCTGTGTTGATGAGATTTCCCTGTAGTGATGTGTTATAATGTTCTGTGTTGATGAGATTTCCTGTAGTGATGTGTTATAATGTTCTGTGTTGATGAGATTTCCCTGTAGTGATGTGTTATAATGTTCTGTGTTGATGAGATTTCCCTGTAGTGATGTGTTATAATGTTCTGTGTTGATGAGATTTCCCTGTAGTGATGTGTTATAATGTTCTGTGTTGAGTGATGTGTTATAATGTTCTGTGTTGATGAGATTTGCCTGTAGTGATGTGTTATAATGTTCTGTGTTGATGAGATTTCCCTGTAGTGATGTGTTATAATGTTCTGTGTTGATGAGATTTCCCTGTAGTGATGTGTTATAATGTTCTGTGTTGATGAGATTTCCCTGTAGTGATGTGTTATAATGTTCTGTGTTGATGAGATTTCCCTGTAGTGATGTGTTATAATGTTCTGTGTTGATGAGATTTGCCTGTAGTGATGTGTTATAATGTTCTGTGTTGATGAGATTTGCCTGTAGTGATGTGTTATAATGTTCTGTGTTGATGAGATTTCCCTGTAGTGAGGTGTTATAATGTTCTGTGTTGATGAGATTTCCCTGTAGTGATGTGTTATAATGTTCTGTGTTGATGAGATTTGCCTGTAGTGATGTGTTATAATGTTCTGTGTTGATGAGATTTCCCTGTAGTGATGTGTTATAATGTTCTGTGTTGATGAGATTTGCCTGTAGTGATGTGTTATAATGTTCTGTGTTGATGCGATTTCCCTGTAGTGATGTGTTATAATGTTCTGTGTTGATGAGATTTCCCTGTAGTGATGTGTTATAATGTTCCTTGTTGATGAGATTTCCCTGTAGTGATGTGTTATAATATTCTGTGTTGATGAGATTTGCCTGTAGTGATGTGTTATAATGTTCTGTGTTGATGAGATTTGCCTGTAGTGATGTGTTATAATGTTCTGTGTTGATGAGATTTGCCTGTAGTGATGTGTTATAATGTTCTGTGTTGATGAGATTTGCCTGTAGTGATGTGTTATAAATTTCTGTGTTGATGAGATTTCCCTGTAGTGATGTGTTATAATGTTCTGTGTTGATGAGATTTGCCTGTAGTGACGTGTTATAATGTTCTGTGTTGATGAGATTTGCCTGTAGTGATGTGTTATAATGTTCTGTAATTGTAATTGACAAAACGTGTTGACATTCAGCAAGGATCACTTCAGTGATGGTTCCAAACTCGTTATGAAGTGAAATAGAAAATGATGACAACAAAATAAAACACACAGAGCCAACAATTACTCATTACACAGATTAAACATGGCGGCTATTGTATATTTATCTTCTACCTTTCCCTGTATTTGGTGGTTACTAGATTTGAATAGAACCAGGCCAACACGAAATAAGCCCATAGGATAGTCTGGCGCGTTCTCTTCCAAACCTCTACATCATCATCATCATCAGTTGCCATCTCCACAACGGAGGTTGGCTGTAATGGATCTCCAACGTCTTCTGTCTCTTGTCTTGGTGGTACACTCTGATAGACTCTTTCCCGTCCATCTCTTGATGTTATCTTCCCACTTATAGCGCTGTCTTCCCCTTGCACGTTTACCTTCAACTCTCCCTTCTGTTATGGTCTTCTGCAAGGTGTTATGCCTTTTTATGTGGCCAAAGTATTTTAGCTGCCGAACTTTGACCTCTCTCATTAGTTCTCTTTTCATACCTAGATTTTCTAGGACCTCCTTATTTGTTTTCATCTCTTTCCATGAGATACGCCCCATTCTTCTATATATCCACATTTCAAGAGCCTCAATTCTTTCTTCCAAATGCTTATTCATCGTCCATGTTTCTGCACCATACAGAAATGCAGAATATATATAACACTTTATGATTCTCAGTTTTAATTTATGAGATAACTGTTTGGATGTCAGTATATGTTTCATGTTGTTGAATGTAGCTTTGGCCATTCCTATTCTCTTCTTGATTTCTGTTTCACATCTGCCATCTTCTGTTATTATATGACCAAGATATACGTAGCTCTACACCTCACGTTTAAAGGGGAACAACTAAGTAAGTAAGTATTATTGGTATGCAATCATGTGTTTTATTTTCGTCTTTTATTCATATATTTCTTTTTCGAATTTTGGTTGGTTTTATTTTTACATCCAAGAAATCTGCCTCACAAGTCAACAAGCTCTCCTGTTTGTGAACAGCAGAACATTATACCGTATTAACCAGTAAAATCTTTAAAATGTTTCGTTTTAATTTGTCACATTGCAAAAGCTGTGGTCATAAATTGTCTGTTATTAGAATCTGTCAATAAAGGAGTTCTCTTGTGCTGTGTTGATTCACTTGGTTACAACATCCCAACAATAAGGTTCTCCGCGTGAATCCTCCCGGCACCCTGAAGCCCAATATTGGTTTACGCACATGGGTACATGATAAAGACTGAAATCTTGGTATATACAATGGTGATAAATTATATCCCTCTTGATGTGATTAGACTGTTGTAGGACATGCGCCCACACAGAGCAGATGATAAAATGGTTAGCTCTGTATTGTCCCTGTGTATACAGTCTGTAGTGAGTGGTATGAAGGGTACAGTCACTCACCCTGTACTGTCAAGCATAGATCAACGAATCAGACTAGTGTTCATTTCCAATTGACAGCACATCATTTATTTACACAGCAACGTCAATCCGATACGATACACTACACAGGTACAACAGGATACACAAAAATCAATAATAATCAATTGCGCAGAACGTTACAGCTGTTCAGTATGATGTAAACCCTGTTTACATCTCAGTTCTAATGTTACATCAGTAAATTCACCAGAACGACTGCTGACACTGCAGTTACAAAACGCCACCCAGGCTTAGATCTATATATATTCGCAGTTCTAATGTTCCACCAGAACGACTGCTGACACTGCAGTTACAAAAAGCCACCCAGGCTTAAATCTATATATACTCAAAAGACTGTCCTCTCTGTAGTCTATAAGTAATCTGGCCTACACAACTCCTGGCCTTATAATCTCTTCAATAACTCTGATATCTGTTCATGAATCCTTAAATCTATATATACTCAAAAGACTGTCCTCTCTGTAGTCTATAAGTAATCTGGCCTACACAACTCCTGGCCTTATAATCTTTTCGATAACTCTCCCTTCATAAGGAACAATGGCCTAACTATCTCCTAGCGCCGTTCCTGCACAATAGAAATCTATCAGGGAGGTAAATATGATCCCAAAACATCGGCCTGTATACACCAAGGCCTCAGAACATGTCCTTAACATAAAGTACACCTTATCTTCTCTTATCTCATCTTATCTGCAGATTTATCACATCTTATCTGCAGATTTATCACATCTTATCTGCAGATAAACACACTTAAATAGGCAAGTACTAGTACACCTCGAAAAATGGCCAAATATCGTTCCCGAACACTACCCTGGGAACACACACAAGATACAGGGCTGACTCTCCAGTCACCCGCCCAAACTTAGACTGCCACGGGATGACACATCTCCCGCACAAACAGACACCGGACTCGGCTGTTCACGGACTCCCCGTGAGCTATTCACAGCCGGCCGAAACCAGTACAGAATAACTACATGACCAGCGCTCACACGCTTTCTGTACACTCTGTTTTCTAACATATAAATGTTTAAACAACTCACAATTAAACCAGCTAACAAGTGCGACAACCCTGAATTCACACTGTATAATCAGTATAGTACGTATCATTCCCCTTTGACCTTTACAGTACACAATAGCCCTTCTTCACCTCTGAGCATTTTCAAATCTGAACATTGTGTCTGCAGGAAATAAATATCACAATTAATGGTATTGAAGATAATGGTAAAAATATACAAGATTGTAGAGATCACTTTAACGCAGCACGCATACTTTCATGATTTTAATTTTAGTATTTGTGTTTCATGGTCACCTGTTGTCTTATAAATATGATCATGCTCAGGTCTACAGGATTAATGCCCTTAGATTCTCTGAGGCAAATAACAGTAATGTGAAAATACATATGTAAACAAGAAACGGTAGTAAAATGGCGGGTACTCTCGTACCAGAGTCAAGTATTAAAGTCCCTCTTCTTCGCTGCTATTGATCTAACTAACTCAGAAGTCAAAGTCAGACACCCATTTACATCTAGGCACACTGGAGCATGCTACTGCTATGTTTGAACACGGAATTTTACCTCAAGAAAAAGGCGTTCTAACGACTCTACCTTTCATCTCTTATAATACAGACATAGCGAATTTAAAACAACAATAAAAAAAAACACAAATCATAATTCAGAAGGCAAGTATAAGAGTAGAAAACAGGTCTAGGATGGTTCAGTAAAATAGCTGACGAACCAGCATGCGCCTGAAACAACCAGAAACTGGAGTTGATAAACTTGACATATCAAAGTTACCTCTACACCTCACGGTAGAAGGGGAACGACTAAGTAAGTAAGACATATCAAAGTCTGTGGTTCTCTTAAACACAAAGACAAAAAATACTATCAATATCATTACAAAGCTGGTCATAGATCTGTAATTCAAATCGTAGAAAAAACGGATTTAAAACGTTCGCATTGTAAAGAAGTACTCGTAAAAGCATAATCACAGTTCTTTACTTTTGCACTGTTCCGTAATGAGTAATAGTAACGTCCCCTCCAGTGTAAAGCACCATTTAAAATACAATACCCGTTAACTTCCCACGGAGCATAGGCCATCAACAAACACATGCCAAGTTCTTTTGTCACGTGGCATCAGCTCATATCCTTTCCATGTTTTCTTCATCATTTTCACATCTGTATCTAGTTCTCTTCTCCATGTAATTTTTGGTCTACCTATGAATCTCTTTCCCTAATGATTCTAGAACAAGGACTGCCTTGTAATGCTATCAACAGGTTTCCTCAATGTGTGTCCTATCCATCGTGAACGTGATATTCTCATCTCTTGTTCCACAGGAACGTGTCTGGTTCTTGTCATCAATTCCACTTTTGAAAGACTGTCATGATTCGATTGGAAATGTCTGACACTTTGGTCTGAGGGGTCGGCCCTGTTTTGTTTTCTATTTCTTTTCTACGCCATTTTTCCTGAATTTTAACTCTTATAACTTTAATTCTGTCTTTGGTCATGTCAATCTTGAATGGGCCAAGCACACCACTATCACATACGTCTCGAAGTGGTGCCTTTGCACCAGTATTCAGAGACTCCGTATACCATGAGTGTATGAGGAGATCTGCCGTAAGACTTTGGTAAAACGGTAGAAGAAAAAAAAAAACGCAAAAACACACAAATAGTAATACGTCTTACAAGGAGAATGAGCCTGAAAAAACCTACGTTGCGTCCACTAGGCCTTCGTCAGGGACAGACAAACAATAGACAGGAGGGAAAGAAAGTCAGAGTTAGGTGGAGAACATGAAACTATAGAAATAAGAGAAAAAAACGAGAAAATACTCCGTTGTCTTGTCAAATGTTGGAGCTAAAATGTCTACCAAAATCTGGAAAACGGAAGTGGATACTACATAAAAAGGGGAAAATAGGGACTGGAAAAACAGCGCGGAAAAGTAATATTTAAAAAATATTAAAAATTGTATAAATAAAAAATTAAATAAAAAAAACAAATAGTTAAATAAATTTAATTTAATTTTAAAAAATAATAAATATATTAATTAAATTAAATTAAATAGTAATATAATAATAATTAAATAAATAAACGTTACTATTAAAAAATAAAATAAAATAAATAAAAATAATATTCATAATAATAATAAAAATAATAAAGAAAATGGGAGCCGCGCTAGCGTAGTGGTTACAACACCGCTCTGGCGACCGGGTGATATAGGATCAAACCCGGGCGACGGCATGTGAGGATTTTTCGTCGACCGGGATTTGGACTGGATTAACTCGAGACCTGGCGAGATCATTTGAAGGCGTGTCGTCGACCAGGGACTGGCGGCTCCTGAGCCGACACAGCTGCTATGGGTACCTCCGAAATCGGCGAGTATTTGCCTGAATGGCGAGGGACACCTGTCTATGTACAAGAAATAAAGGGATACTCACGTAAAATCAAAGTCAGGTTAGACATAAATAATAACCTGAGATTTCGCCTCGAGTATTAGCGGGCGTACGAAAAAAATAAATAAATAAAGAAAGAAAGAAAATTTTAAAAAGAAAATAAACATTAAAAAACTAATGAATAAAATAATATTAAAAAATAATTAAAAATACGTGAAAAAATGTATTAAAAAATTAAAATATAAATAAATAAAATAAACAATATAATTTTAAAAATTTCCTTTAATAAAATATATATATATATATATATATAACAAATAATAAAAAGTCTGCAGGTGTCTGCAGAATCGATCTCCCAGTCATTGCCTGTTTGGCCGATGTAAGTAATATTGCAACGTTTGTATATAATAGCATAAATGACGTTATCAGACTCGCATGGTAAGCACTTTTACTGGTTCATAGGTAGGTGGCGATAAGTGCTGTGCTGGTGTCAGGTCAATGCTAACTTGACTCTATCAGAAGTGGATTTGTGGAGGGGGTTGAGCGCCTCTAAACGTAAATAGGGAAATCACGTTCTAAGGCAGACATAAGAACATCCTCCGGATACTGTCTTCTGCGGAAGAATACCAACATTTCTTGTGCTGGCATAGAATGACGTCATCATCTTGGCATTACCGACGAAGACGGAGAAGTTGCCAAAGAGTCACGACTTAAGCCCAGAGAATTACATCTAGGTTAACTGTGGTGAAGGAGTCCTCCGGTAGGTGGCGATAAAGGATCCTTTTGACAGCAAAATTGCTGTGCTGGTGTCAGGTCAATGCTAACTGTGGGACTGGGTGGGTCAGAAGTGGATTTGTGGAGTTTTGGTATGAGGCCCTCTAGACATATGGAAATAATAAAAAAAATCCATCGTGAAGGTGGAAAGATTGATGTTAGTAGGGGGTTGAGCGCCTTAAAAAATAGTTTAATCAAGGTCGATAAGGACATAAGAACATCCACCGGCATACTGTCCAGGCAAGCCCTGAACATTATCTGGAAGAAGGGGTTCCCATTTTGATCCCATGTGCGACGGCATAGAATCGCAAATTAACGTCCATCAACTTGGAATTACCGACGAAGGATAAAGTTTGACGAGTGAAAGGCAAAGTTAGCGTTAAGAAAGATAAAGATTCCTCTTCTGGATTGTTTTTTTAGGAAAAGAGTCCATCAAATGGTGGGGTAAATGGACTTTAGTGTAAAAATTAAATGATACAGCAGTAAACATTCATTGAGTTTTAGGAGTTTTCTATTTTACCTTGGAAAGAGAATATTGACAAAAAATTCAAATTTTAAGTCACCAAAGTTGGCAAAACATTTTCATTAATTTAACAGATTTTTTGTGTATTTTTACCAAGATAATAACATCCATAAAAGCACCTTAGAAGATAAAGTGAATACAGTCTTGGTCCAATTAAATCCTGCATTGACCATCCCGGATAACAATTTAAAAGTGGTACGAAGTAAACTGAAAGTGGATTTTAGTGTGGGGGGTGGAAAAAGGGGGGGGGGGATTGAGGCGGATTAGGTTCTGGTCCATATGAAAACCAGAAAATGATAGGAAAAAATTACGACACACTGTGTCCAAGGGGTACTTTAATGTAGATAAATGAGTAATATTAATGATTATCCTAGATAGGCAATTGTGAAGAGGCATTTTTGAACAATGGCATATTGAGATGGCAACTTTGATCGCAGGGTGGAAGTTTGTTGATGATGTTAAATGAACTAGATAGGTCAGCCTCAATTGGCATATCAGTGTATATCATCAATATATCTACGATACATAATTGGAAAAGGTCCAGGATACTGCTGCCACACCTGATACTCCAGGTAGCCCATGAAAAGGCAGGCATAGCTGGGACCCATCTTGGTGCCCATGGCGACTCCACTGACTTGGTCAAAGAACTGTCCATTGAACTCAAAGGAACTAAGTCGAAGGACCAGTTCAGCAAGGCGCAGGAGAGTCTTTGTAGCGATAGAGGGGTGGGTGCGCTGGTCCAGGAAAATCCGAAGAGCTCGGAGACCATCAGAGTGAGGAATGGAAGTGTAAAACGAACAGACATCTAACAGAGTTAAACGGTAGGTACAGTCTTGGTAAAGCTGGATTAGAGGAAACCAATTTAATAAGGACATGGTTTTGTTCTTAAAGAAGTCAGTAATGAATAAAGTGGCTATTATAACTATTATTAAATACACTGGAAATGTTTGTTCAATATATTATATTTACTTCCCATATCACCATCAGCGTAAATAAAAATTGAAAAAAACCACACATTGAGTCCAAGGAAGTTAACTAGATTGTAAATATGTGTGTATAGTCTAATATGTAGCAGGTTGTTTTGCATGTAGAATTTGTTTGCGTACCTGTTAAAATGTTTTTGCTCGTACGGGAGTTTGACTATTGAAGTATTTTATCTTTGTTTGGTACGTTCATAAGAAGATATTGAAATGTAAAACGTTAATACTTACTTCATAACTGTCCCTTTTGTCTGACGATCTTTCCATGAGTCGAGCTACAATGCCCGCAAATGTTGGTATATCTTCAGAGTTGCTAGACAGCATTAAAGTCCTCTTAGATCTATCTGATAACTTAGAAGTTACCCATGAGGTAAAGTCACCAGATGACCGTATATTGGTTGGCGTTAATGCAACCGTTTTAAAAAACAAACAAACATTAAAGAAAAAGGTAATGTACGTCACATGCATTGTACTCAAACAGTGGTTTCAGAGATTAGATGAAAACGGTAAATATATTCCAAGGATTTGGAAACTATTAGGTCTTCTAGTTAGGATTATTATAATACTCGTTCGCCGAATGCACCTGTTTCACAGACAAATATCCAGGACGTCGAGAAATGTATACAAGATTTTCTGGCCAAGGTGTATTCTTCTGTCGATACTGTTACCTGTTTTGAAAGTAAAACGAATACAGCTGAAACCAATTAACACAGCATGTTTCCGACTAAAGAGCATATGTGCAGTAAATACTAGAATTACATATTGCCTTGAAAATAAAATGTACAGACTCAGTACAACATATCGTGATTGTGTTTGAAAGCAGCATTCTAATAGATTTTGATAGGTCTTGTTATAGATGTCCACGTGCTATAAAACACAACTGCATGATATATTGTTATAACTGGTTCTAGACACCAGACGGAAGCTGGCTTGGAACTTCAGCAAATTGGAACAGAAGCGTATGATGCAAGGCTGGGGACGGGTTTCCTTACACAGAACTAATAGCACAGGTAGCCCCAGGATCCAATAGTTGTAGAGAGCGGATGTTGATGACGTCATGGTACATATGTTCTTATTTCATCATTTTCTAAACTCAGATACACACACACACACTATTTTAAAGATGAAAACATCAAGTTTGCCTGTCATGTGAGTTCGCTGTTTGTGTTTACCGAGTGAACAAGATGGCGGTTTTTTGTGATGTGTAAACCGGACAGTGTTTCAAAACATTACAGATTTATTGAGGGCTATTGTTACTGCTCCAGGTACATTTTTGTATGTACCTGCAAGGATACTTGGAGAGGAGATGGGCACCGCCAAGCAAACCTCTTGCCCACTGAAATGTTATGATGGAAAGTCAACTCAGTAATAATTTGCCGGATCGGCCGATGCCCGGATTAACAACGACCGCGCTCTCATTGCCCCTTGAGAGTGATAAGTCAACGAATGGGGTACTGATAAGGGTGGATTTAGGCTAAATGATAATGGTGCGCCACAATGCCAGGTACGTTAGCTCCGTATAAGATTGACGACCACTTGCCACCCCTATCGACACCTGGTATTAAAGTGCAAGATGTAGGCAAGTCTAACCATCTGACTTGGACGTGATCTCTGATATAACGAATCCTGGAACACAGACAATAGTCTTGTTGGTCTAGAGCGACCCATATATATATAACTAGTTCAGGTATAAAGATACCGGTGACTTAATCCTAGTCAAAGTACCTCTCCATTTTGAATCACACAGGCGAGCAAAAAGGCGACAAAATGACGAACCTCTAGATGATAGCATAAAGTTCGATACAAGAGGAATTACCTTATTTCGGAAAATCAACCATGAACATATGCCTCCAGGCAGGCTTGAATAATACTGGGAAATAGTCTAGTTAGCTAACTAACTCACAAAGACAATGTATTTCCCTCAGAAAATCACAAGACGCAGGTCGCGTCTGCTCGCGACTTAGACCATTTTTAAACTCCCCGAGCTGGCCGGAACAACAAACGAAAACCAGGTCGAGACATGCGCAGAACGACAATCTCTGAGTCGCCGTTCACAATAAGACGATTCTAAGAACATTCGAGATAAAAGTCTTACACAGTCGCGCCTTTTATGGTCATGAAAAGAAGCGTTAAGAAAGGTTTCAGGCATCTACAACAGTTGACTGATACTACCAAATAAGGAGATATGGTCACGCTTCGTTCAAGAAATTATAGACCGAACGTGTCTCTATACAAGAGAAGGCAAACTCCTAAAAAATAGCAGTATCAATATTTCGGGTTCTGTCCCTTTGACTGTAAATAAATATAATATCCATTTCAGTCAAAAAATGATCATACATACGAAAAATGTTTATACAAACGAAAAATAATAATGATCCGTGCGTAACAGGTACAAACACCTGTTTTGAAACTTCCAAGAGAAAATTTTGTTGTTGGAACTTGGAATGTACGCACGCTATATGCGTGTGGAAAAGTCAAAGAACTAACACATGAACTTGTTAGATACTCGTGGGACATCCTGGGCCTAGCAGAAGTCAGATGGACAGGATTAGGCGAATCATTAACGGTTGATGGTCACAAAATTTGGTTTAGTGGAGATGAGTCTAAACATCAGCATGGAGTAGGTTTTATCGTACATAAAGATAGATTGAACTCTGTCATCAGCTGCACCCCAATAAATAGCAGGCTTATCACCATTCGTATTGCAGCACATCCAAAGAACATCTCCATCATACAGTTATATGCCCCCACTACTGACTATGAGGATGAGGCAATTGATACATTTTATGACAATCTGGATGAAGCAATTAAGAAAATTCCAAAGAAAGATCTTCTCATCGTTCTAGGTGATTGGAATGCTAAAATAGGGCCAGATGCATACGGTCACTGGGCTGGCACAGTGGGGAAATTTGGGACTGGAGAAACCAACGATCGAGGACTAAGGCTACTAGAATTTGCCAGCAACTATAAACTAACCCTTGCAAATACACTATTTCCTCATAAGTTATCAAGAAGAACAACGTGGCATGCCCCAAAAACTGAGATACATAACCAAATTGATTTTATTCTTGTATCCAAAAGATTCAAGTCCAGCATTAATAAAGCCAAGACTAGGACTTTTCCTGGCGCCGACATTGGTAGTGATCACGACATGGTATTGATGACGCTCAAGCTTAAACTCAAAAAGAACTATAATCAAAACAGATGTTCTCAGTTAAGATTCAATTTAGACAAATTGAAAGATCCAGAAATCGCGGGAATCTTTGAGGCAACTGTTGGAGGAAAATTCGCAGCTCTCAACTTTTTGGAGGATGATATCAACTCAATCACAGAAAACATGAAAGACGTGCTCATTGAATCAGCAACATAAATACTTGGTAAAAGAAAGAAAATAAACAAACCATGGGTTACAGATGAAATTCTGAAGTTATGTGATACACGGCGAGAAATGAAAAAGGTTAAGAAAGAGGTTCCTGAAGCAGCATGGCAATACAGTATGGTGAATAAAAATATTAGAAAGAAAATGAAACAGGCCAAAGAAAAATGGGTAGCTGATCAATGTGAGTCCATTAATACGGGGCTAATAAAAGGTAACAGCAAGGCAGTTTTTGACACATTAAGAAGACTATCAAAACCCCAACAGCCCAGGGTAACTGTCATAGAAGATAGCAATGGGGCTCTGCTCAATGAAAAAACAGCTGTAATGAGAAGGTGGACAGAATATTGTAAAGAATTATATAACTGTAAACTTGACACTGACTTAGGCATATTAAACAACATTAAGTGCGAAAACAGAGAACTCGGAAATGCAGCAATACTACGGGAAGAAGTGGAAGAGGCTATATGTTCGATGAAAGGAGGGAAGTCACCGGGTGTGGATAATATACCAGCAGAGCTCTTGAAATATGGAGGACCAGATATAGTAAAAATCATGACAACAATTTGCCAGAAGATATGGAGTACAAAAAAATGGCCAAAAGAATGGACGCAGTCATTAGTAATACCGCTTCCAAAGAAAGGAAATCTAAAAATGTGCAAGAACTACAGAACAATTAGCCTTATTAGTCATCCAAGTAAGGTGATGTTAAGGATACTTTTGAACAGAATAAAACAGAAATCAGAAGAAATCTTGTCAGAGGAACAGGCTGGCTTTAGACCAAAAAGAAGTACCTCAGAACAAATCTTCAATATTAGATTACTGATCGAAAAACATCTCCAGCATCAACATGATTTATACCATAACTTCATCGATTTCACAAAAGCCTTCGATCGAGTCTGGCATGAAGGTTTATGGCAAATAATGAGACAATTCAATTTTGATACCAACATCATAGATATCATTGAAGCACTATACAAGGACGCAAGCAGTGCTGTTTTTGCAAGCAATGACATTGGAGAATTTTTCAAAACAACTGTAGGAGTTCGCCAGGGATGTATCCTGTCACCAGTGCTCTTTAACATTTATCTAGAACATATTATGCAGGAGGCTCTCTACGATTATAAATCAACCATATCGATTGGAGGCCGACCTCTGTGTAATCTACGTTTTGCTGATGATATTGATCTGATAGCTGGAACAGAATCAGAACTTCAAGACCTTACCTCTAGACTGGAGAAAGTAACAAGAACATATGGGATGGAAATTAATATAGAAAAAAGCAAGATATTGGTGAATAGCCATAAGAAACATGTTCCGACCAACATTACGTTAAATGGGCAAACGTTAGAAGAAGTTAACACCTTTAAATATCTCGGGTCCACTATATGTAGTGATGGAAGATCAAATAAAGAAATCAAGACAAGACTTGAGATGGCCTCAGCTGCCATGACAAGGTTGAATGTGATCTGGAAAAGTAACATCAGTTTTCCTGTGAAGATCAAATTATACAAATCACTTGTATTATCTATTCTCTTGTATGGGTGTGAGGGCTGGACACTCACTGCAGATACGGAGCGAAGGATTCAGGCTTTCGAGCATAAATGTTATAGAAGAATTTTGCGCATTTGCTATAAAGAGCACAAAACAAATGTCTATGTTAGAGAGAAGATAAACACCTATGCAGGCCATCAAGAACCACTTTTGTCAATAGTGAAACGTCGAAAGTGGTTCTTGATGGCCTGCATAGGTGTTTATCTTCTCTCTAACATAGACATTTGTTTTGTGCTCTTTATAGCAAATGCGCAAAATTCTTCTATAACATTTATGCTCGAAAGCCTGAATCCTTCGCTCCGTATCTGCAGTGAGTGTCCAGCCCTCACACCCATACAAGAGAATAGATAATACAAGTGATTTGTATAATTTGATCTTCACAGGAAAACTGATGTTACTTTTCCAGATCACATTCAACCTTGTCATGGCAGCTGAGGCCATCTCAAGTCTTGTCTTGATTTCTTTATTTGATCTTCCATCACTACATATAGTGGACCCGAGATATTTAAAGGTGTTAACTTCTTCTAACGTTTGCCCATTTAACGTAATGTTGGTCGGAACATGTTTCTTATGGCTATTCACCAATATCTTGCTTTTTTCTATATTAATTTCCATCCCATATGTTCTTGTTACTTTCTCCAGTCTAGAGGTAAGGTCTTGAAGTTCTGATTCTGTTCCAGCTATCAGATCAATATCATCAGCAAAACGTAGATTACACAGAGGTCGGCCTCCAATCGATATGGTTGATTTATAATCGTAGAGAGCCTCCTGCATAATATGTTCTAGATAAATGTTAAAGAGCACTGGTGACAGGATACATCCCTGGCGAACTCCTACAGTTGTTTTGAAAAATTCTCCAATGTCATTGCTTGCAAAAACAGCACTGCTTGCGTCCTTGTATAGTGCTTCAATGATATCTATGATGTTGGTATCAAAATTGAATTGTCTCATTATTTGCCATAAACCTTCATGCCAGACTCGATCGAAGGCTTTTGTGAAATCGATGAAGTTATGGTATAAATCATGTTGATGCTGGAGATGTTTTTCGATCAGTAATCTAATATTGAAGATTTGTTCTGAGGTACTTCTTTTTGGTCTAAAGCCAGCCTGTTCCTCTGACAAGATTTCTTCTGATTTCTGTTTTATTCTGTTCAAAAGTATCCTTAACATCACCTTACTTGGATGACTAATAAGGCTAATTGTTCTGTAGTTCTTGCACATTTTTAGATTTCCTTTCTTTGGAAGCGGTATTACTAATGACTGCGTCCATTCTTTTGGCCATTTTTTTGTACTCCATATCTTCTGGCAAATTGTTGTCATGATTTTTACTATATCTGGTCCTCCATATTTCAAGAGCTCTGCTGGTATATTATCCACACCCGGTGACTTCCCTCCTTTCATCGAACATATAGCCTCTTCCACTTCTTCCCGTAGTATTGCTGCATTTCCGAGTTCTCTGTTTTCGCACTTAATGTTGTTTAATATGCCTAAGTCAGTGTCAAGTTTACAGTTATATAATTCTTTACAATATTCTGTCCACCTTCTCATTACAGCTGTTTTTTCATTGAGCAGAGCCCCATTGCTATCTTCTATGACAGTTACCCTGGGCTGTTGGGGTTTTGATAGTCTTCTTAATGTGTCAAAAACTGCCTTGCTGTTACCTTTTATTAGCCCCGTATTAATGGACTCACATTGATCAGCTACCCATTTTTCTTTGGCCTGTTTCATTTTCTTTCTAATATTTTTATTCACCATACTGTATTGCCATGCTGCTTCAGGAACCTCTTTCTTAACCTTTTTCATTTCTCGCCGTGTATCACATAACTTCAGAATTTCATCTGTAACCCATGGTTTGTTTATTTTCTTTCTTTTACCAAGTATTTATGTTGCTGATTCAATGAGCACGTCTTTCATGTTTTCTGTGATTGAGTTGATATCATCCTCCAAAAAGTTGAGAGCTGCGAATTTTCCTCCAACAGTTGCCTCAAAGATTCCCGCGATTTCTGGATCTTTCAATTTGTCTAAATTGAATCTTAACTGAGAACATCTGTTTTGATTATAGTTCTTTTTGAGTTTAAGCTTGAGCGTCATCAATACCATGTCGTGATCACTACCAATGTCGGCGCCAGGAAAAGTCCTAGTCTTGGCTTTATTAATGCTGGACTTGAATCTTTTGGATACAAGAATAAAATCAATTTGGTTATGTATCTCAGTTTTTGGGGCATGCCACGTTGTTCTTCTTGATAACTTATGAGGAAATAGTGTATTTGCAAGGGTTAGTTTATAGTTGCTGGCAAATTCTAGTAGCCTTAGTCCTCGATCGTTGGTTTCTCCAGTCCCAAATTTCCCCACTGTGCCAGCCCAGTGACCGTATGCATCTGGCCCTATTTTAGCATTCCAATCACCTAGAACGATGAGAAGATCTTTCTTTGGAATTTTCTTAATTGCTTCATCCAGATTGTCATAAAATGTATCAATTGCCTCATCCTCATAGTCAGTAGTGGGGGCATATAACTGTATGATGGAGATGTTCTTTGGATGTGCTGCAATACGAATGGTGATAAGCCTGCTATTTATTGGGGTGCAGCTGATGACAGAGTTCAATCTATCTTTATGTACGATAAAACCTACTCCATGCTGATGTTTAGACTCATCTCCACTAAACCAAATTTTGTGACCATCAACCGTTAATGATTCGCCTAATCCTGTCCATCTGACTTCTGCTAGGCCCAGGATGTCTCACGAGTATCTAACAAGTTCATGTGTTAGTTCTTTGACTTTTCCACACGCATATAGCGTGCGTACATTCCAAGTTCCAACAACAAAATTTTCTCTTGGAAGTTTCAAAACAGGTGTTTGTACCTGTTACGCACGGATCATTATTATTTTTCGTTTGTATAAACATTTTTCGTATGTATGATCATTTTTTGACTGAAATGGATATTATATTTATTTACAGTCAAAGGGACAGAACCCGAAATATTGATACTGCTATTTTTTAGGAGTTTGCCTTCTCTTGTATAGAGACACGTTCGGTCTATAATTTCTTGAACGAAGCGTGACCATATCTCCTTATTTGGTAGTATCAGTCAACTGTTGTAGATGCCTGAAACCTTTCTTAACGCTTCTTTTCATGACCATAAAAGGCGCGACTGTGTAAGACTTTTATCTCGAATGTTCTTAGAATCGTCTTATTGTGAACGGCGACTCAGAGATTGTCGTTCTGCGCATGTCTCGACCTGGTTTTCGTTTGTTGTTCCGGCCAGCTCGGGGAGTTTAAAAATGGTCTAAGTCGCGAGCAGACGCGACCTGCGTCTTGTGATTTTCTGAGGGAAATACATTGTCTTTGTGAGTTAGTTAGCTAACTAGACTATTTCCCAGTATTATTCAAGCCTGCCTGGAGGCATATGTTCATGGTTGATTTTCCGAAATAAGGTAATTCCTCTTGTATCGAACTTTATGCTATCATCTAGAGGTTCGTCATTTTGTCGCCTTTTTGCTCGCCTGTGTGATTCAAAATGGAGAGGTACTTTGACTAGGATTAAGTCACCGGTATCTTTATACCTGAACTAGTTATATATATATGGGTCGCTCTAGACCAACAAGACTATTGTCTGTGTTCCAGGATTCGTTATATCAGAGATCACGTCCAAGTCAGATGGTTAGACTTAGAAACATTATAAAGGTCGAGCTGACCTGTAATCCATGTATGCTATTCACGTGCAGACAGTAAACGGACTGATTGTATACATCTGATCTGCTAGCATCAGAAAGGGAATATTTATTATTGTCTATGAACAGTGATGATCTGCAGCTGACACTGTTGCAGAATTTATATATATTATTTATACAGCTTCATGAACTAGAACTCTATGATTTTGAATGCTGAACTCGTTGAACTATGTTGATGATATAAATATCCTGACTGTTTTGTGGCGTGCAATAAATGGAAAAAAATTATACAACGAAGTTACCATTTCTATGACTCTACACATCATGTTGCCTGTGTTATACCCTGTGAACTGTTTTACTACCACATACACAGCAACATCCTAAAATCAGAGAAGACGCCTACATCTTGCACTTTAATACCAGGTGTCGATAGGGGTGGCAAGTGGTCGTCAATCTTATACGGAGCTAACGTACCTGGCATTGTGGCGCACCATTATCATTTAGCCTAAATCCACCCTTATCAGTACCCCATTCGTTGACTTATCACTCTCAAGGGGCAATGAGAGCGCGGTCGTTGTTAATCCGGGCATCGGCCGATCCGGCAAATTATTACTGAGTTGACTTTCCATCATAACATTTCAGTGGGCAAGAGGTTTGCTTGGCGGTGCCCATCTCCTCTCCAAGTATCCTTGCAGGTACATACAAAAATGTACCTGGAGCAGTAACAATAGCCCTCAATAAATCTGTAATGTTTTGAAACACTGTCCGGTTTACACATCACAAAAACCGCCATCTTGTTCACTCGGTAAACACAAACAGCGAACTCACATGACAGGCAAACTTGATGTTTTCATCTTTAAAATACTTATCAACACAATCCAGAAAATGAGCCAAATACACTACAAACTCATACAGCATTAATGAGGGCTGCTACCACAGATGCAGACTCCAAAACGACGACATGAAATGCACAACACAAAAAGTGCGGCCTACCACGCCGCCATCTTGTATCCTTTCCAAATCTCTATTATTTAATAGTTGTTCAGGAAGTCCAGGGTAGCATTATCGACGGATGTTTCCCTTGCTCCGGCAGTAGTGGTCAACGAATGATAAAAAGTCGAGTTTAAGGATATGTTTTCAGAAGATAACAACCATTACTCAAGATTACTGTTGACAGATATGTAAAATCAAGAGTCGAATGGCTTGGTTGGAGTACATTCCTTGCGTTGTAGGAGTAACTGCCTTACATTTTACCGCTTAGAGTGTCCCCTAGACCCGTATGTTGTAGATGATGTCCAGCGTTGATTACTAGTATCAGAAGCTGAGAATTGGATACACGTAAAACACTTCTCTTAAGAGTTTGAACTAATTGTCAGGCGATCGAGACTAATGAAACTGTGCTTTGGAGACCGGAATAAGAAAATTGCACCAGTTTCCTATATATTTATATATGTGTGTGTGTGTGTGTATCTGAGTTTAGAAAATGATGAAATAAGAACATATGTACCATGACGTCATCAACATCCGCTCTCTACAACTATTGGATCCTGGGGCTACCTGTGCTATTAGTTCTGTGTAAGGAAACCCGTCCCCAGCCTTGCATCATACGCTTCTGTTCCAATTTGCTGAAGTTCCAAGCCAGCTTCCGTCTGGTGTCTAGAACCAGTTATAACAATATATCATGCAGTTGTGTTTTATAGCACGTGGACATCTATAACAAGACCTATCAAAATCTATTAGAATGCTGCTTTCAAACACAATCACGATATGTTGTACTGAGTCTGTACATTTTATTTTCAAGGCAATATGTAATTCTAGTATTTACTGCACATATGCTCTTTAGTCGGAAACATGCTGTGTTAATTGGTTTCAGCTGTATTCGTTTTACTTTCAAAACAGGTAACAGTATCGACAGAAGAATACACCTTGGCCAGAAAATCTTGTATACATTTCTCGACGTCCTGGATATTTGTCTGTGAAACAGGTGCATTCGGCGAACGAGTATTATAATAATCCTAACTAGAAGACCTAATAGTTTCCAAATCCTTGGAATATATTTACCGTTTTCATCTAATCTCTGAAACCACTGTTTGAGTACAATGCATGTGACGTACATTACCTTTTTCTTTAATGTTTGTTTGTTTTTTAAAACGGTTGCATTAACGCCAACCAATATACGGTCATCTGGTGACTTTACCTCATGGGTAACTTCTAAGTTATCAGATAGATCTAAGAGGACTTTAATGCTGTCTAGCAACTCTGAAGATATACCAACATTTGCGGGCATTGTAGCTCGACTCATGGAAAGATCGTCAGACAAAAGGGACAGTTATGAAGTAAGTATTAACGTTTTACATTTCAATATCTTCTTATGAACGTACCAAACAAAGATAAAATACTTCAATAGTCAAACTGCCGTACGAGCAAAAACATTTTAACAGGTACGCAAACAAATTCTACATGCAAAACAACCTGCTACATATTAGACTATACACACATATTTACAATCTAGTTAACTTCCTTGGACTCAATGTGTTGTTTTTTTCAATTTTTATTTACGCTGATGGTGATATGGGAAGTAAATATAATATATTGAACAAACATTTCCAGTGTATTTAATAATAGTTATAATAGCCACTTTATTCATTACTGACTTCTTAAAGAACACAAACCATGTCCTTATTAATTTTTCCTCTATCCAGCTTTACCAAGACTGTACCTACCGTTTAACTCTGTTAGATGTCTGTTCGTTTTACACTTCCATTCCTCACTCTGATGGTCTCCGAGCTCTTCGGATTTTCCTGGACCAGCGCACCCACCCCTCTATCGCTACAAAGACTCTCCTGCGCCTTGCTGAACTGGTCCTTCGACTTAGTTCCTTTGAGTTCAATGGACAGTTCTTTGACCAAGTCAGTGGAGTCGCCATGGGCACCAAGATGGGTCCCAGCTATGCCTGCCTTTTCATGGGCTACCTGGAGTATCAGGTGTGGCAGCAGTATCCTGGACCTTTTCCAATTATGTATCGTAGATATATTGATGATGACACTGATATGCCAGAGGCTGACCTATCTAGGTTCATTAACATCATCAACAACTTCCACCCTGCGATCAAATTTGCCTCTCAATACTCCATTGTCTCTGTTAATGTCCTTGACATTGTTGTCACCATCTCTATCCCCCCCCCCCTTTTTCCACCCCCCATCCACTTAGTACTTCGGTACACTACAAACCCACCGATGCACACAGTTACCTCATGTATACTTCCTCTCATTCTCTGGCTTGTCGTGACTCTTTGCCTTTCTCGCAACTTCTCCGTCTTCGTCGGTAATGCCAAGATGATGACGTCATTCTATGCCGAGCACAAGAAATGTTGGACTTCTTCCGCAGAAGACAGTATCCGGAGGATGTTCTTATGTCTGCCTTAGAACGTGATTTCCCTATTTACGTTTAGAGGCGCTCAACCCCCTCCACAAATCCACTTCTGATAGAGTCAAGTTAGCATTGACCTGACACCAGCACAGCACTGCTGTCAAAAGGATCCTGTATCGCCACCTACCTCTCCTTCAGGCTGAACCAGTGGCGCGAAAAGTGCTTACCATGCGAGTCTGATAACGTCATTTATGCTATTATATACAAACGTTGCAATATTACTTACATCGGCCAAACAGGCAATGACTGGGAGATCGATTCTGCAGACACCTGCAGACTTTTTATTATTTGTTATATATATATATATATATATTTTATTAAAGGAAATTTTTAAAATTATATTGTTTATTTTATTTATTTATATTTTAATTTTTTAATACATTTTTTCACGTATTTTTAATTATTTTTTAATATTATTTTATTCATTAGTTTTTTAATGTTTATTTTCTTTTTAAAATTTTCTTTCTTTCTTTATTTATTTATTTATTTATTTTTTTCGTACGCCCGCTAATACTCGAGGCGAAATCTCAGGTTATTATTTATGTCTAACCTGACTTTGATTTTACGTGAGTATCCCTTTATTTCTTGTACATAGACAGGTGTCCCTCGCCATTCAGGCAAATACTCGCCGATTTCGGAGGTACCCATAGCAGCTGTGTCGGCTCAGGAGCCGCCAGTCCCTGGTCGACGACACGCCTTCAAATGATCTCGCCAGGTCTCGAGTTAATCCAGTCCAAATCCCGGTCGACGAAAAATCCTCACATGCCGTCGCCCGGGTTTGATCCTATATCACCCGGTCGCCAGAGCGGTGTTGTAACCACTACGCTAGCGCGGCTCCCATTTTCTTTATTATTTTTATTATTATTATGAATATTATTTTTATTTATTTTATTTTATTTTTTAATAGTAACGTTTATTTATTTAATTATTATTATATTACTATTTAATTTAATTTAATTAATATATTTATTATTTTTTAAAATTAAATTAAATTTATTTAACTATTTGTTTTTTTTATTTAATTTTTTATTTATACAATTTTTAATATTTTTTAAATATTACTTTTCCGCGCTGTTTTTCCAGTCCCTATTTTCCCCTTTTTATGTAGTATCCACTTCCGTTTTCCAGATTTTGGTAGACATTTTAGCTCCAACATTTGACAAGACAACGGAGTATTTTCTCGTTTTTTTCTCTTATTTCTATAGTTTCATGTTCTCCACCTAACTCTGACTTTCTTTCCCTCCTGTCTATTGTTTGTCTGTCCCTGACGAAGGCCTAGTGGACGCAACGTAGGTTTTTTCAGGCTCATTCTCCTTGTAAGACGTATTACTATTTGTGTGTTTTTGCGTTTTTTTTTTCTTCTACCGTTTTAGCAAAGTCTTACGGCAGATCTCCTCATACACTCATGGTATACGGAGTCTCTGAATACTGGTGCAAAGGCACCACTTCGAGACGTATGTGATAGTGGTGTGCTTGGCCCATTCAAGATTGACATGACCAAAGACAGAATTAAAGTTATAAGAGTTAAAATTAGGAAAAATGGCGTAGAAAAGAAATAGAAAACAAAACAGGGCCGACCCCTCAGACCAAAGTGTCAGACATTTCCAATCGAATAATGACAGTCTTTCAAAAGTGGAATCGATGACAAGAACCAGACACGTTCCTGTGGAACAAGAGATGAGAATATCACGTTCACGATGGATAGGACACACATTGAGGAAACCTGTTGATAGCATTACAAGGCAGTCCTTGTTCTAGAATCATTAGGGAAAGAGATTCATAGGTAGACCAAAAATTACATGGAGAAGAGAACTAGATACAGATGTGAAAATGATGAAGAAAACATGGAAAGGATATGAGCTGATGCCACGTGACAAAAGAACTTGGCATGTGTTTGTTGATGGCCTATGCTCCGTGGGAAGTTAACGGGTATTGTATTTTAAATGGTGCTTTACACTGGAGGGGACGTTACTATTACTCATTACGGAACAGTGCAAAAGTAAAGAACTGTGATTATGCTTTTACGAGTACTTCTTTACAATGCGAACGTTTTAAATCCGTTTTTTCTACGATTTGAATTACAGATCTATGACCAGCTTTGTAATGATATTGATAGTATTTTTTGTCTTTGTGTTTAAGAGAACCACAGACTTTGATATGTCTTACTTACTTAGTCGTTCCCCTTCTACCGTGAGGTGTAGAGGTAACTTTGATATGTCAAGTTTATCAACTCCAGTTTCTGGTTGTTTCAGGCGCATGCTGGTTCGTCAGCTATTTTACTGAACCATCCTAGACCTGTTTTCTACTCTTATACTTGCCTTCTGAATTATGATTTGTGTTTTGTTTTATTGTTGTTTTAAATTCGCTATGTCTGTATTATAAGAGATGAAAGGTAGAGTCGTTAGAACGCCTTTTTCTTGAGGTAAAATTCCGTGTTCAAACATAGCAGTAGCATGCTCCAGTGTGCCTAGATGTAAATGGGTGTCTGACTTTGACTTCTGAGTTAGTTAGATCAATAGCAGCGAAGAAGAGGGACTTTAATACTTGACTCTGGTACGAGAGTACCCGCCATTTTACTACCGTTTCTTGTTTACATATGTATTTTCACATTACTGTTATTTGCCTCAGAGAATCTAAGGGCATTAATCCTGTAGACCTGAGCATGATCATATTTATAAGACAACAGGTGACCATGAAACACAAATACTAAAATTAAAATCATGAAAGTATGCGTGCTGCGTTAAAGTGATCTCTACAATCTTGTATATTTTTACCATTATCTTCAATACCATTAATTGTGATATTTATTTCCTGCAGACACAATGTTCAGATTTGAAAATGCTCAGAGGTGAAGAAGGGCTATTGTGTACTGTAAAGGTCAAAGGGGAATGATACGTACTATACTGATTATACAGTGTGAATTCAGGGTTGTCGCACTTGTTAGCTGGTTTAATTGTGAGTTGTTTAAACATTTATTTATATGTTAGAAAACAGAGTGTACAGAAAGCGTGTGAGCGCTGGTCATGTAGTTATTCTGTACTGGTTTCGGCCGGCTGTGAATAGCTCACGGGGAGTCCGTGAACAGCCGAGTCCGGTGTCTGTTTGTGCGGGAGATGTGTCATCCCGTGGCAGTCTAAGTTTGGGCGGGTGACTGGAGAGTCAGCCCTGTATCTTGTGTGTGTTCCCAGGGTAGTGTTCGGGAACGATATTTGGCCATTTTTCGAGGTGTACTAGTACTTGCCTATTTAAGTGTGTTTATCTGCAGATAAGATGTGATAAATCTGCAGATAAGATGTGATAAATCTGCAGATAAGATGAGATAAGAGAAGATAAGGTGTACTTTATGTTAAGGACATGTTCTGAGGCCTTGGTGTATACAGGCCGATGTTTTGGGATCATATTTACCTCCCTGATAGATTTCTATTGTGCAGGAACGGCGCTAGGAGATAGTTAGGCCATTGTTCCTTATGAAGGGAGAGTTATCGAAAAGATTATAAGGCCAGGAGTTGTGTAGGCCAGATTACTTATAGACTACAGAGAGGACAGTCTTTTGAGTATATATAGATTTAAGGATTCATGAACAGATATCAGAGTTATTGAAGAGATTATAAGGCCAGGAGTTGTGTAGGCCAGATTACTTATAGACTACAGAGAGGACAGTCTTTTGAGTATATATATAGATTTAAGCCTGGGTGGCTTTTTGTAACTGCAGTGTCAGCAGTCGTTCTGGTGGAACATTAGAACTGCGAATATATATAGATCTAAGCCTGGGTGGCGTTTTGTAACTGCAGTGTCAGCAGTCGTTCTGGTGAATTTACTGATGTAACATTAGAACTGAGATGTAAACAGGGTTTACATCATACTGAACAGCTGTAACGTTCTGCGCAATTGATTATTATTGATTTTTGTGTATCCTGTTGTACCTGTGTAGTGTATCGTATCGGATTGACGTTGCTGTGTAAATAAATGATGTGCTGTCAATTGGAAATGAACACTAGTCTGATTCGTTGATCTATGCTTGACAGTACAGGGTGAGTGACTGTACCCTTCATACCACTCACTACAGACTGTATACACAGGGACAATACAGAGCTAACCTATTTATCATCTGCTCTGTGTGGGCGCATGTCCTACAACAGTCTAATCACATCAAGAGGGATATAATTTATCACCATTGTATATACCAAGATTTCAGTCTTTATCATGTACCCATGTGCGTAAACCAATATTGGGCTTCAGGGTGCCGGGAGGATTCACGCGGAGAACCTTATTGTTGGGATGTTGTAACCAAGTGAATCAACACAGCACAAGAGAACTCCTTTATTGACAGATTCTAATAACAGACAATTTATGACCACAGCTTTTGCAATGTGACAAATTAAAACGAAACATTTTAAAGATTTTACTGGTTAATACGGTATAATGTTCTGCTGTTCACAAACAGGAGAGCTTGTTGACTTGTGAGGCAGATTTCTTGGATGTAAAAATAAAACCAACCAAAATTCGAAAAAGAAATATATGAATAAAAGACGAAAATAAAACACATGATTGCATACCAATAATACTTACTTACTTAGTTGTTCCCCTTTAAACGTGAGGTGTAGAGCTACGTATATCTTGGTCATATAATAACAGAAGATGGCAGATGTGAAACAGAAATCAAGAAGAGAATAGGAATGGCCAAAGCTACATTCAACAACATGAAACATATACTGACATCCAAACAGTTATCTCATAAATTAAAACTGAGAATCATAAAGTGTTATATATATTCTGCATTTCTGTATGGTGCAGAAACATGGACGATGAATAAGCATTTGGAAGAAAGAATTGAGGCTCTTGAAATGTGGATATATAGAAGAATGGGGCGTATCTCATGGAAAGAGATGAAAACAAATAAGGAGGTCCTAGAAAATCTAGGTATGAAAAGAGAACTAATGAGAGAGGTCAAAGTTCGGCAGCTAAAATACTTTGGCCACATAAAAAGGCATAACACCTTGCAGAAGACCATAACAGAAGGGAGAGTTGAAGGTAAACGTGCAAGGGGAAGACAGCGCTATAAGTGGGAAGATAACATCAAGAGATGGACGGGAAAGAGTCTATCAGAGTGTACCACCAAGACAAGAGACAGAAGACGTTGGAGATCCATTACAGCCAACCTCCGTTGTGGAGATGGCAACTGATGATGATGATGATGTAGAGGTTTGGAAGAGAACGCGCCAGACTATCCTATGGGCTTATTTCGTGTTGGCCTGGTTCTATTCAAATCTAGTAACCACCAAATACAGGGAAAGGTAGAAGATAAATATACAATAGCCGCCATGTTTAATCTGTGTAATGAGTAATTGTTGGCTCTGTGTGTTTTATTTTGTTGTCATCATTTTCTATTTCACTTCATAACGAGTTTGGAACCATCACTGAAGTGATCCTTGCTGAATGTCAACACGTTTTGTCAATTACAATTACAGAACATTATAACACATCACTACAGGCAAATCTCATCAACACAGAACATTATAACACGTCACTACAGGCAAATCTCATCAACACAGAACATTATAACACATCACTACAGGGAAATCTCATCAACACAGAAATTTATAACACATCACTACAGGCAAATCTCATCAACACAGAACATTATAACACATCACTACAGGCAAATCTCATCAACACAGAACATTATAACACATCACTACAGGCAAATCTCATCAACACAGAACATTATAACACATCACTACAGGCAAATCTCATCAACACAGAATATTATAACACATCACTACAGGGAAATCTCATCAACAAGGAACATTATAACACATCACTACAGGGAAATCTCATCAACACAGAACATTATAACACATCACTACAGGGAAATCGCATCAACACAGAACATTATAACACATCACTACAGGCAAATCTCATCAACACAGAACATTATAACACATCACTACAGGAAATCTCATCAACACAGAACATTATAACACATCACTTCAGGGCAAATCTCATCAACACAGAACATTATAACACATCACTACAGGGAAATCTCATCAACACAGAACATTATAACACATCACTACAGGGAAATCTCATCAACACAGAACATTATAACACATCACTACAGGCAAATCTCATCAACACAGAACATTATAACACATCACTACAGGCAAATCTCATCAACACAGAACATTATAACACATCACTACAGGGAAATCTCATCAACACAGAACATTATAACACATCACTACAGGGAAATCTCATCAACACAGAACATTATAACACATCACTACAGGGAAATCTCATCAACACAGAACATTATAACACATCACTACAGGAAATCTCATCAACACAGAACATTATAACACATCACTACAGGGAAATCTCATCAACACAGAACATTATAATACATCACTACAGGAAAAATCTCATCAACACAGAACATTATAACACATCACTACAGGGAAATCTCATCAACACAGAACATTATAACACATCACTACAGGGAAATCTCATCAACACAGAACATTATAACACATCACTACAGGGAAATCTCATCAACACAGAACATTATAACACATCACTACAGAGAAATCTCATCAACACAGAACATTATAACACATCACTACAGGGAAATCTCATCAACACAGAACATTATAACACATCACTACAGGCAAATCTCATCAACACAGAACATTATAACACATCACTACAGGCAAATCTCATCAACACAGAACATTATAACACATCACTACAGGAAAATCTCATCAACACAGAACATTATAACACATCACTACAGGGAAATCTCATCAACACAGAACATTATAACACATCACTACAGGGAAATCGCATCAACACAGAACATTATAACACATCACTACAGGGAAATCTCATCAACACAGAACATTATAACACATCACTACAGAGAAATCTCATCAACACAGAACATTATAACACTTCACTACAGGGAAATCTCATCAACACAGAACATTACAACACATCACTACAGGGAAATCTCATCAACTCAGAACATTATAACACATCACTACAGGCAAATCTCATCAACTCAGAACATTATACCACATCACTACAGGCAAATCTCATTAACACAGAACATTATAACAAATCACTACAGGGAAATCTCATCAACACAGAACATTATAACACGTCACTACAGGGAAATCTCATCAACACAGAACATTATAACACATCACTACAGGAAAATCTCATTAACACAGAACATTATAACACGTCACTACAGGGAAATCTCATCAACACAGAACATTATAACACATCACTACAGGCAAATCTCATCAACACAGAACATTATAACACATTACTACAGGCAAATCTCATCAACACAGAACATTATAACACATCACTACAGAGAATCTCATCAACACAGAACATTATAACACGTCACTACAGGGAAATCTCATCAACACAGAACATTATAATACATCACTACAGGAAATCTCATCAACACAGAAGATTATAACACATCACTACAGGCAAATCTCATCAACACAGAACATTATAACACATCACTACAGGAAATCTCATCAACATAGAACATTATAATACATCACTACAGGCAAATCTCATCAACACAGAACATTATAACACATCACTACAGGGAAATCTCATCAACACAGAAAATTATAACACATCACTACAGGCACATTTCATCAACACAGAACATTATAATACATCACTACAGGCAAATCTCATCAACACAGAACATTATAACACATCACTACAGGCACATTTCATCAACACAGAACATTATAACACATCACTACAGGCAAATTTCATCAACACAGAACATTATAACACATCACTACAGGCAAATCTCATCAACACAGAACATTATAACACATCACTACTGTTAAATCTCATCAACACAGAACAGAACTAAGGATTAAGATGGGCAGAGCACTCCAGAGAAACACTAAATCAGGGGTCACAATCAGTCTTTCCCGATCTACTGGTAGATTCCAGTGGATGATTTGGTAGATCTTTAGGTCGCTGAAGGGAAACACGAAATATGTTTAAAGGAGGGACATTTCTAGACCTTTCCTACCAGTATTTAAAGTCGATGTCTTCCCAGGATCACAGGTACTTTTTTCCTGCTTTCCCAAAGAGAACTCTCGATTGGCTTCTAAAGTGTACCATAAACTGCATGAGATACTAGTGCGATCTTTTCTTTATAAGGTTATCATTCCCCACAGCCCGCACGCACACACACACACACACACCACTCATACACACACACATATATATATTTATACATGGTAGATCTTTAGAGGGCTGACTGTTGTTATGTTAAAGTAGATTCCAAAAGCTGCTGGGTTGCCGACCCCTGCACTAAATTAATTATCTCCAGAGTGACGGCTGAACATTCCTGAGGCTGGAAGTTATCTAGCTATAATACATTTATTCTTAGGGGAATGAGGTCATCGTAGCTATCAGGGAGTTAAGGTACCGGACCTTGACGCCTTATACAGGGTGTTTATAAAGTCGCTGTGCAGTGAAATTTTCGCCCGGGCGAGACTACGTCACCAGAAATGTGGTTTTCAATTGGGGCTTGTTGTGTAATGCTGCACACGGGATTGTGGAACACAGCATTGGAACACAGAATATCATGACGTAAATTTGCATCATTCGTGACGTAATTGCTAAAATATTTTTCAAATTCACTGCACAGCGACTTTATAAACACCCTGTATTTAAAACAGATCCTGAGATGGCGGTGGAGGTATCAAAGCCACTGTTTACACCGGTATGGTGGCCAGCGACAACCACGCTGGCGTGGAACAAGGTAATAGTTGTCGGATTGCAGGAGTGTGTTGGACCTTACTGAATGCAGCGGTTGGAGATGAGTTGCTCTGCTATCGGTGTCCGGCGGAATATTGGGCTGGATAACTGTTCGTGGAATTTCAGGAGCCCTCTGCCGTGGGCTGCAGAGCGGGCGGGCAGGATTCGGAAGTAGTGAACATTATACGGACCATTTCTTCTCCATTGGGAACATAATGGAGCGTCGTTCGGAGTGACAGAGATAACTGTGTATCAGCTTTGTTGATTTTGAAAAGGCATTTGATAGCATTCACAGGGGCAGTCTGTGGGACATACTGAGGGCTAATAGAATCCTGTCACCAGTGCTCTTTAATATGTATCTAGAACATATTATGCAGGAGGCTCTCTACGATTATAAATCAACCATATCGATTGGAGGCCGACCTCTGTGTAATCTACGTTTTACTGATGATATTGATCTGATAGCTGGAACAGAATCAGAACTTCAAGACCTTACCTCTAGACTGGAGAAAGTAACAAGAAAGTATGGGATGGAAATTAATATAGAAAAAAGCAAGATATTGGTGAATAGCCATAAGAAACATGTTCCGACCAACATTACGTTAAATGGGCAAACGTTAGAAGAAGTTAACACCTTTAAATATCTCGGGTCCACTATATGTAGTGATGGAAGATCAAATAAAGAAATCAAGACAAGACTTGAGATGGCCTCAGCTGCCATGACAAGGTTGAATGTGATCTGGAAAAGTAACATCAGTTTTCCTGTGAAGATCAAATTATACAAATCACTTGTATTATCTATTCTCTTGTATGGGTGTGAGGGCTGGACACTCACTGCAGATACGGAGCGAAGGATTCAGGCTTTCGAGCATAAATGTTATAGAAGAATTTTGCGCATTTGCTATAAAGAGCACAAAACAAATGTCTATGTTAGAGAGAAGATAAACACCTATGCAGGCCACCAAGAACCACTTTTGTCAATAGCTTGCCTGGTTTTGGCATATAACTCGTCATGACTCCCTTTCGAAAACGATCCTCCAGGGAACAGTCGAAGGTAAACGGAGAAGAGGAAGGCAAAGAAAATCCTGGGCTGATAACATCAAAGAATGGGCAGGACTCGGTTTTTCCACACTTGTAAGCATTGCTGAGAATAGAGAGCAGTGAAGGACCCTGTCTGCTGATGCTTCTACCATGGCACCCCTACGACCCATGACGGGTTATGGGTTGAGATGATGAGATGAATAGAATCCTTACGTGCATATTGTCCATCATCACAAGCCTGTATGCAAGTTTAACACGCAGTAATTTACGGGGCAACCCAACTTTGAGGTGAAAAAGGGAGTGCAGATGGAATACTCCTTAGCAACAACTCTATTTTAAACTATCATAGGCAGGGTGATGTACCAGACAATAAGGGATGCCACTAGAGGAATTTGATGGACAGCATTCTGTACACTGGAGGATCTCTAGTACGCAGATGACGTTGCACTATTTGCACACTCGCGTCGGCACGTCGGGGTAACAACTGACGGTTTGAGCAGACCTGGCCAACGGGTGGGACTTGACAGGTGGTGACACTCGGTGTGAGAAATTATGTGCCCGTGTTATTAAGAGACCGGGGGCTGGGAAATGCAGGCACATTTACAAAAGTGGGAGAAACGGTAACATCAGATGGCTGAAACAGTGGAGACATCATCGCACGAATAAAATGAGGCGGAATGGTCCTGTATGTAGCAGTAGCTTTTGTTTTGTGAAGCTTAGGAGTTTCTGTCTGGCAGTAATCAACATAGATTTGATTGTTACTTTAGTTACTGGCATACGGACTCATATTTCGCCATCTTATTAGATTGTCTACCTCGCTTTGAAAAGCATTTTCCAGTGCCACGCAGTTACTGTTAATACCATGTACAGTTTTCTCGTTAATTATAAGTTCTACCTACTATACCTAATTTCATGATTTTTTTATACAGTGCACCCTCCCTCCAACACTCATCATATGCTCTCGCTACATCAAGTAATTTTGCTACTTTAATTTCTTTCTTTTTGAAGCCGGTTTTAACATCATGTTACATATCCAACAGTTGCTTTATTGTACTCGTACTATGATGGTTCTCAAAGCCAGCCTGTGTTGCACTGCACAAATTGTGCTTTTCTAAGTGAAATTTTAATCTGTTGTAAACTATTGTTTCTAACATTTTTCCTAGATGCGATATTAACGATATTGTCCTGTATGAGCTGACATCATGTGTTTCCTTATCTGGCTTTAGTATGGGGATGACTACTGCTGTCTTCCATGAACATGGGATTTTTCCCGTGTGCCAGATTTCGTTGTAGAGGGACGCCATCACCCTTAGAGTGGTGTTTGGTACCTTTTCGAGGATTTTATAGCTCAGAATGTCTTGTTCGGATGTGGTTCTGGTTTTTCCTGCTAACGCTCTTTCTGTTTAATCTACTGTAATATCTTCATTTAAATAATTAGCGTCCTGTTTGCTGTCGGTATTTTTGTCTTTTAATGTTTTTAACATAATTGTTCGCTTTTTTTTATCTCTGCCTTATCTAGACTGTCTACTGAACTAACCTAATAGAAGTATTTAGCTAGTACGTTAGCTTTTTTTCTACCTGTTTCAGCTCTCTCTGGTATTTTAATTGTTGGGATAATACATTTCTTGTTCTTTCCTTCTTTAATTGCTTTTAATTTTCTCCAAACTGTAGTTATTTGTGACCTATGATTTAAAATTGACAAAATGGACTTCAATTCTTTTATTTAGCTCTGAATATTTTTTTATTTGTTTCATTTCTTATTTTTTGATAGTCTGTGTATTTTTCTTCAGTTCTGGCTTTTCTATTATTTATCAGGACGCTTTCCACAATATTACTTGTTCTCAGCATCTTTCTGTCCACCAAGGTACTGGATTTTTATCCTTCTTTCTTTTCTAATGTTTTCCTTTTTTGTGTTGGTATTAGAGTGACGAGGCATATTTCTGTTTGGTATACATTTTATTGCTATTTTTAAAATCGATATGTTAATCTTTCTGCACATATATCTACACTTTTAGACTCAATTTGTTCTTTGCTTAGTTTACTTAGTACTAATTGGAAGGACTCCCAGTTTGCTTTTTTGAAGTTGAATGTAGGTCTAGAGATTCTTGGACTAAGTCATATTTGTCGTTTAGATTTATTTCTATGGGCAAGTGGTTTGAGCTGGAGTCATTCAGTACTTATAATGTAGCAGAGGCTAGGTTTGGTGTAATAATACTTATATCTACTGTTGTATCTACTCCTCTGCTGCATGGGTTAATCCTTGTGATTGAGCCATCATTTAGTTTGATTAACTCCGCTCTTTCAATGTAGTCCAACAGTATTTTTCCTGCTGGATCATTACTGTTGTTACCCCATGCATTGTAGTGGGCATTGACATTTCCTACCAGTAACGTTCTGCTAGTTATTTTGGTTCTGATATCTTCTATATCAAGGTCAGTTATATTTCCCTTTGGGCTATATATATTTATTATCTTTAACTCTCCTGGTTCGTTGTCTATATTTATACTTATTCCTTCCACAAAATGCTCCCATTTTAATATTTTGAAATCTTCATGTGCTAAAAAAGCCACACCGCCTCCTCTTCCCTCTTGTCTATCATTTGTAAGAATGTTACACCCGTGGTAGTTGAGTGTGTGTATCGGGCTCAGGAGTGTCTCTTGTCTATCATTTCTAAGAATGTTACACCCGTGGTAGTTGAGTGTGTGTATCGGGCACAGGAGTGTCTCTTGTCTATCATTTGTAAGAATTTTACACCCGTGGTAGTTAAGTGTGTGTATCGGGCTCAGGAGTGTCTCTTGTCTATCATTTGTAAGAATGTTACACCCGTGGTAGTTGAGTGCGTGTATCGGGCTCAGGAGTGTCTCTTGTCTATTACTTCTAAGAATGTTACATACGTGGTGGTTGAGTGTGTGTTTGGAGCTCAGGAGTGTCTCTTCATTTCTTAGAATGTTACATACGTGGTAGTTGAGTGCGTGTATCGAGCTCAGGAGTGTCTCTTGTCTATAATTTGTAAGAATGTTACACACGTGGTAGTTGAGTGTGTGTATCGGGCTCAGGAGTGTCTCTTGTCTATCATTTCTAAGAATGTTACACCCGTGGTAGTTGAGTGTGTGTATCGGGCTCAGGAGTGCCTCTTGTCTATCATTTGTAAGAATTTTACACCCGTGATAGTTGAGTGCGTGTATCGGGCTCAGGAGTGTCTCTTGTCTATCATTTCTAAGAATGTTACACCCGTGGTAGCAAAAAATACTCCAGAATATAAAACAATAGACAATGACATACGTACTATGTGTAGAGAAGCAAAAGAACGGTGGATAGAAACAAAATGTAAGGAAATAGAAGACTTGGAAGCGAAGCACATGACAAGAGATATGCATGAAGAAATAAAGAAATTATCAAATCGGTCGCGGTTTGCACAAGGAGGAAGCTGTATCAAGAACAAAAATGGTGTAATATTACTTGATGAGAAAGACATATCAAACAGATGGGCAGAATACGTAAAAGAACTATTCGAGGACAACAGAGGTAAAAAACCATCACCAGATTCTAATGAAGGCCCACACATTCTCAGATCAGAAGTAGAGAATGCCATTCATATGATACAAAAAGGAAGATCAGCAGGCATGGATAACATAAACATTGAAATGATAGAAGCTCTGGAGAGCTTTGGTATAGATACAATCACAGAAATATGCAATGATATATACAATACAGGATATTTACCACACGACATGAAGACATCAGTTTTTATAACATTGCCCAAAAAACCAAATGCAACAGAATGTTCAGACTTCAGAACAATCAGCCTGATGAGTCATGCAATTAAGATACTGCTCAAAATCATACAGGAAAGAATAAAAAGTAAAGTAGACAGCGAAATCCAAGAAGAACAGTTTGGTTTTAGACGGAACAGTGGAACAAGAGAGGCAATATTTTGTCTAAGAAGATTAGCAGAAAAATATACAGAGGTCCAAAAAAGTATGTATATGTGCTTCATTGACTATAAGAAGGCTTTTGACAGAATCCATCATGAGAAAATAATTGAATGCCTCAAAGACATAGGTATTGATGGAAAAGATATAAGAATACTCAGTAACCTTTATTGGGAGCAAACTGCCACAGTAAGATCGGGAAGGAATTATTCACCATACATAGACATAAAAAGAGGTGTCAGACAAGGTTGTGTGCTGTCCCCCTGCCTATTTAATTTATACACCGAAAAAATTTTCAAACAGATACAGGAAATACCAGGACTGAACATCAGTGGAAGATCAATAAACAACCTTAAATATGCAGATGATACCGTGTTGTTAGCTGAAAGCGAACAGGAGTTACAAGAACTAGTGAAGCAAGTGAACAGTATAAGTCATGAATATGGACTCGACATTAATATTGAGAAAACTAAAACTATGATAATTAGCAAAACAGACGATAAACCCACATTAAAGATAAGCGTAAATGGGAAAATCCTGGAACAAGTCAAGAGCTACGTATATCTTGGTCATATAATAACAGAAGATGGCAGATGTGAAACAGAAATCAAGAAGAGAATAGGAATGGCCAAAGCTACATTCAACAACATGAAACATATACTGACATCCAAACAGTTATCTCATAAATTAAAACTGAGAATCATAAAGTGTTATATATATTCTGCATTTCTGTATGGTGCAGAAACATGGACGATGAATAAGCATTTGGAAGAAAGAATTGAGGCTCTTGAAATGTGGATATATAGAAGAATGGGGCGTATCTCATGGAAAGAGATGAAAACAAATAAGGAGGTCCTAGAAAATCTAGGTATGAAAAGAGAACTAATGAGAGAGGTCAAAGTTCGGCAGCTAAAATACTTTGGCCACATAAAAAGGCATAACACCTTGCAGAAGACCATAACAGAAGGGAGAGTTGAAGGTAAACGTGCAAGGGGAAGACAGCGCTATAAGTGGGAAGATAACATCAAGAGATGGACGGGAAAGAGTCTATCAGAGTGTACCACCAAGACAAGAGACAGAAGACGTTGGAGATCCATTACAGCCAACCTCCGTTGTGGAGATGGCAACTGATGATGATGATGATGATGCAGCCGCAAGCTCTTTTGTGCACACCTCAACAGCCATGACCCTTGCAGTGAACCCATCGTGTCTCAGATCCGCGGCCAGATCATTCTCGTACTTGGCCGCTTTGAACGAATGCTGCTTGTCAAATCTGGATTCAAATGGCACGGTCTGTTCAATCAGTATAACCTGAAGCGCTGCTGAAGAATGAAGCACTATATCTGGCCGTCTCCGCGATTTTCTGATACTCTCTGGATATGCCCCTCGTCCAGGTAGGTGTACTGCTATATGCCAATCGTTTGCACAGTCAAGAAGAGATGGTAAACTGCTACCAGGTTTACTCGGTTTGGGGTGTTCTGACTTTCCTGCCCTCAGAAAGTATGCATTTGCGGTGCGTGGCCTGAGTTTGCTATTCGCCTTCATCCTTGCCAAGTCTATTGTCGCAGCAAGCTTATTTAGCACTTTGTTATGGCGCAAAGTGTGTCGCCCTTGCCCTAATGACACCTTACACGCTGAGATCACGTGTTCAAGTGTCTTCCCTGGCACAGGGGGCACTGCTCATCATCCGACTTTTCCCATTTCACAAGGTTTGTGGCCAACGGCAGCAGATCATACATTGATCTAACAACGAAGCCGAGCCTAAGAGGTGCCATATGCCATATATCATTCCATGTCAAGGACCTCTGCAGGGCTCCTTCACATGTGGTTCATTGGCCTTGTTGGACCTGCTGCACTGCTTTTTGCAACCTCTTATCATTCTCAGCTCCTCGTATCTCATGAACGACCATGTCTCTGCTCTCCCTGCTTGATGCCTTGGACCAACAGCGGATGTCTCCATGACCAAATCCCCGTCTATTCGTTTGTGTGTATCTGATTACCTCCCTTAGTTTGAGTGACTCGTGGGCAGAATCAACAGCTTCTTCCACTCTCCACTTCCTTCCCGTTTTCAGTGTGGGCTGAATGGACTTAACCACGTCATCAGCTGACTCGCGAAGCATCATTGCAAGGCTTGCACACCTGGGGGGACTTGAAAGGAAGCAGACGCTTTTGAACTTTTTTGCAGTACAATGTACATCTGGACAGACCTGATTGGAACTCCTAGCCATTTTCCGCATGAACTTGTTGACCTTTTGCTCTACAGCTTTCCACTGTACTTGTGCTTATTTCATATATAAGCAGTAGCCACAGCAACTTCGGTATCAACATGAACTGAATGCACCAATAAGTTTTGAACGTTTTCCCAGGAATCTGCTTTGGTTTATGGTCTGTAGGTTTCTGTTTGCCATTTATATTGTCTGTTGAACTGCCTTTGAGTCTTTTAAAGAGGCATCGTACACCCTGCCAAGACTTTTAACACATTCCTCAATGACAGTAGGGATTCTTTGGTTGGAAACCATGAATGTGACCTCTGCTATCTTTCCTTTCCTGACTGATAGGCTGCTCGACTTCTTAGGTTTGAAGCTCATTCTGCACCAGCTGACTAGTTCATCCGGGCGAGCTACCAGCCCCCGAGCCTGATGTTCATCTGATGTCAGAATTGTTTGTGTCATCCATGAATGCTTTGAGCGGTGGCATTTGACACATTCCG
>JAMPIV010007729.1:0-103444 GCA_024509875.1 Oreohelix idahoensis
CTTGGCACCTATGCCTCCTCAGGCCCGCGTCCTAAGCGATTGGTCCATTAGTAAGTCCCCGGACCTTTTATATCGGTTTGCCCTCAAAAGAGCGCCCCCCCCCCTCTCTAAGCGGACAACACATTCTACATTGCCGTCACAGTGCAAGCCAAGAGATTGGCCGTGGCAACTGTCACCATAAGGGCGCCAGGAAAAGTTGGTCTGCATTTAGAGGGAGGAGACTCATCTAAAAAACTCGTTGAAGGACACGTTTCCAGGCTACGAGGGGCGCACGTAAGAGCAGAGCTACCGTTGCAGAGTTTTGCAGCAGTACCGGAAAGAGAGATGTGACAAGCTGTTCGTGTTCTACTCCACTACAGGTCGGAGAATTGGTGAAGAAGAGAATGCACGAGCTGAGAGATCCGAGATTCGTATATGTGGTCAGAAGACGAGTTACGTTGTAGTTCGTGCTCCCACAATGACAGGGGGTCCTTATATCATCCAAACGAACGGACAGAGCGAGTCCGAGCATTAGAGTCACCGGCAAATGACCTGAGACGAAGTGAAGGAAAAGGTTGATCCTCAGATTTGGAGAATACGACTGGGGAGCCTGATTTAGTGTAGTTGTCGGGACGACAACAAAAATCAGGCGGGGAATATGTTGACAGCGCCATCTTGAGGTGCTGTCGTTCTTAGGCGCTGGCCCCATCTCGTCAGTCATATTGTATCTGTGGTTTAGTGCCTTTTGATCACGTGATCTTCAAGGAGAGTTATTACAAGGCAATAAGAAGCCTACGAATTAGTTGTGTTTTTGCTCTAGTTGTGTAAATCTGTGTTTTCATGCATTCTGGAGCAATAATCGCGTGTGTTATCTGTGTGGCGCAGATTAATCCGCGTAGCGCGCAGTAAATTGAGTGGTTAGGCCAGGGCTTATAAAAAGGGGTAGCAAGCGGCGAAACCGGTCTATGTTTGAGAGAGCCGCCCAGTGAGAACAGACTAAGAAGACACACAAGAGCCAAGCTGTAAATGCCTTGAGCACACAGTCTATGAACACTGACTGGGTGTTTGTTGGATTGTTTGTTTGGTGTTCGGTTCTGTTCGGTAGAATTAAATGTTGATCTGCATAAGGCTTTGGGTTGCTTGAATTGTTAAGTCTGCTGCTGAGAGGGTTGCAAGCAACCAATAATTGCAACCCCTGTCAAACGATCCTTTATAAATTTTCTTAGTGCACGGGTCTTGGGTGTGAGGTACCCCTAGCGCCCCTGTCACATTATTATTATTATTATAAATATTGTCTACCTGTAAAATAAATATTGTCTATATGTATACCTGTCTGTAATATGTACATATAACTGTATGTAAAATAAACAACACATAGCAACACAGCCGCCATTATTGACATAATATATTACTACATAAAAAGACATGCGCCGCCTGCAGAATTGACCCGGAGTATTTCCTTATATAAAGTCATGCGGGCTTTGTCCGCCATTTTATCGGATTTTTGCTGTCATTTTTTTCCTCACACCAATACGTCCAGGAGTCATACACTTACAATACCAGCACACAAAAATTTTCACATCGGCAACTCGTCAACTATCGATCAGCCTTTACTACACGTGCGAAAATACTTTGGTGAATCATATCTAAAGTTTCCTACCAAAACCGGCATTACGTTAACTCGATTTGAATTTGAACATTTGTTGGCTTTACAAGGTGAAATCCTCGCCGAATTTGACCAACTACAGTTACCAAGCACGGATACCTGTCCTACTATTTGTATCAGTAACACGTTTGACGACTACATCAACTCCAGTTGTTATCAACCGATTTCCCCAGAACCGAGTTGGTTTCCTAACACCAACCCTTGTCCCTCTACAGCAACGACAGCCAATCACCTGGACGATGTCTCTAATCTACCTCCGAAGACACAGACCTACAAAGTGGCTGAGACTAACGCTTTAGCTAGATATTATTTTAAAAGAATTAAATATATTTATTACACTTAAAGAACCTTTGTTATCTATGCTGTGTAAATATGATATGTATAAATATCGTATTTATATTGTCTAATTGTTGTAATATATGTCTAAATATATGTATAAAAACACATCACAACACAATGCCGAGTCATACACAATACAACACACAAAAATATCTACACAAAAAAATGGTAAAGCCAAGTCTCTAACACTTCGCTCCCACCTCTCGATGCTGGTCCTAGTATAGTCAAGAGACTAACACTTCATCTCACCTCTCAATGCTGGTACACTCGCCTGCTACACCCCAAAATGTACACACCCATGCGTCGTCACCAGCGCCAGCCCAAAAAACCTTCATTCGCTTCAAAAACACCCTTAGTAACCTACTAACCAACCATTATCGGTTTGTTATATTTTCTGTCATTATCGGTTTTTTATATTTTATGTATATATATATATATATATATGTATATATGTATTTATATATGTCTAACTAACACACCCAACATCACACAAAAAATCCCCCTAACCTAACCCCGCCCGCTACATTACACCCATGCGTCCTCACCTATGCCAGCACAAAAAACCTCCACTCGCTTCAAAAACCCTCTTAGTAACCTAATCCAACATCCTCGATTTTTTTTTAAATTTTCCGTCATTATCGATTTTTATATGTATTTTATATATATATATATATATATATATATATATATATATATATATATATATATATATATATATATATATATATATATATATATATATATATATATATATATATATAATATATATATAATATATATATCTTATACCAACGGGCTGATAATGCCATACTTCGATTACGGAAACAACAGCAGATATTTATTTGCCGTTTGCCCTAAAGACTCCCAATAGGCAACGTGAAAACAAGGCGAAGAAAAAACCTATCTGCTAATGTTAATAACCTAAGATACTAGGCGTAATGGCCACTGACTGCTTTGACGGTCGGTGGCTAAGGACGGAAGAAGAAGAAGAAGATATATATATATATATATATATATATATATATATATATATATATATATATATATATATATATTTATATATATATATATATATATATATATTGTTAAAGGCGGGAGTAATGTTCCCAGTGTAAACAGTCATGTATGGTCTGTGCTTGCCCAAGCGTAGCAGGTGACCGTGACACAAATAGTGTAGGTACATTTTGGCCACTGAGAAAAGTAATGTCGAATGTGAACGAATGCCCAGAATAATGTTAGAAGTGATACAGCATCAGATAGGCTGGTATAATTGTATGCAGGCTCTGGTTGGCCGCAACAACGCTGGCATTCGTGTGGATGTCTTGAGGAACTATAGATTGTTGTTGAATCTTTGAAAGCCCGCCCTTTTACTGTGCGGCTAGGCTACAGGGGAACTGACGCGTTTAGCCAGTCATACCTGGAGTAGAATACAGACGGATCATCGAACTGACAGACCATTAACGTTCTGTTATACTAGATGCTCAATATGTTTGAATACCAGATGTAATCACCATTATTATTATGATTTATGTCCTGAACTGTTCTATGACTGTCCGATGTTGATGTCAGCGTATCCGTCATTTGTGGAGTATTAAATATATGAAAACGTCAGAGGTGTTTCAAGAACTCTATGACTACTACACGTCTAGTTACAAAAATGTGTGACGTTATTTGGATGCCTGTCTTCCATGAACTTTAACTACGCATTCGCACATATTGATTAAAATCTACTCACACTACACCACACATCTATTACACCTCATCTCCTCAAGACATCCACACGAATGCCAGCGTTGTTGCGGCCAACCAGGGCCTGCATACAATTATACCAGCCTATCTGATGCTGTATTATTTCTAACATTATTCTGGACATTCGTTCACATTCGACAGTACTTTTCTCAGTGGCCAAACTGTACCTACACTATTTGTGTCACGGTCACCTGCTACGCTTGGGCAAGCACAGACCATACATGACTGTTTACACTGGGAACATTACTCCCGCCTTTAACATATATATATATATATATATATATATATATATATATATATATATATATATATATATATATATATATATATATGTCTAAATAACACGCCCAACATCACACAAGAAAATCCCCCTAACCTAACTCCGCCCGCTACATTACACCCATGCAGCGTCACCCGGGCCAGCACAAAAAATTTTAATATAAATACTGTACATGTCACTATGTGATCCTATGTGTTATTTGCCAATATTGTATAATTTAAATATATGATATTGCTATTTCAAAAATAAAATATATTAACTAAATTCTTTGTTACCATTGTCTAAATATATCGTCTAAATGTTGTAATATATCGTATAACTAAATATATGTCTAAATGTTGCAATATATGTCTATATGTATACCTAAATATATGACTATATATAAAATAAACATCACAATAATAAACCCCACAACAACCTACACACAACTACACACTACCAGGACGCAAGCTGCTCGTCAGAGGAAGTCACCCCGACTAAAATATATCGCTATATAAAAGTCATGCACCAACGCCTGATGGTCTACCTGCGCAATGAGTATTTCCTTATATAAATAGTCACGCGCCTCCTGGCGCGCCTCCTGCGCACCTCCTGAATCCTACCCGTAGCGTACATGATATACTACTCACATGTTCTCTATGTTCTAGCCATGCCTGCAAGCGACTCAATGCATTGCCCAGGTCTAACGTGTCCACGAATGTGGCTGTATCTATAAGTTTTTTAGTGTTCACAGTGAGCCGCTTTTATGTTTCTGATACATGGATGTCTGATCTACGTCCTTCACCTTCAAGTCCTTTGTTATCACTGCTCTTATGTGGATGTTTTCTAACGATTTAACGTATTTCAAACGTACATATTTTGCATCTCCCAAACAAATCAAGATAAGTATGATGTCTTCTTCTTCTTCTTCCATCCTTAGCCACCAACCGGCAAAGCAGTATGTGGCCAGTACGCCTAGTGGCGTCTTAGGGCAACAACAAATTGATCAATCTATCGCTGTTTCCACCACGCCTAGTGGCGTCTTTGTGGAACAGAAACAGACCAAACAATCTATCGTTGTTTCCGTAATCAGATTGGTTGGCAAGCAGGTGATCAGCCCACTGTGCGAAGTTTTTACAGGATGGGGTAAACAGCCCCATGCCCAACCCTCCTTAGTCGCTTTTTACGTCATGCGTGGTAGGGTGCAGTGTTATTATTCTTTGCTCTCCTTTCAAGTATGATGTATTAATCGCTAAATAATGACATTGGATATGTTTTAAATGTTATAATAAATAAAAATTGAGCATTTTACAATTCATAGAAATTATAACTTTACTAGTTTAATGAACCTTCTGGTGCTGCTTGTTTTCAATTATGCATGAGAACATTTTATTTCAAATATGTGACTTAAGTTTGGTATTGATTTAATGTGGCGGAATGTTCAGACAGTCTATAAAAAAAACATATATATTAATATATAGATATATTTCTATCCACTCACGTGCCCGCACATACAAGTGACGACAGTTAGACACACAGTCGTGGGAAAACTATAACAATGATTATATAGATATTATGGGAACGAACTGACCACCACACTGAAATAAATGTAGGATATAGTTTAATTATCATAGTAAACTTACATCACAACATATAAAATACATCAAAAGCATATACACATAGTCATAAAAAATCAAGGAATGCTACAATAGTGATAGACCCGTTTGTATGGTCCTTCCCCTGGATATATAGCTCACCGTCCCGTTAGAGAAAAGTGATAACCCCAAAGAGTTACAGATGCACATGATTGAGTCTATGGTTTTCCCCTTTTAAGGTATGGACAGACTTGATACTCTGCTTTATTCTAAGGGTAGATATTGTTAGCAATAACTTGCATAAAGGAAGTTACAACGTGGGTGACTCAAACAAAGAACATTCTTCAGTCTACTTTCACCCAGTTCTTTCATCAATTAATTTCATTATAGCTACATGATTTTAAGCTAGAAATTAAATTTTATTCTGCTTTCCACTGTAACTCATCAGCTAGAGAATATAACAGACTTATAAATTAATCAATCTGCACAAAAGAAACTAGTAGGATAGAATAGCCGATTTAACACTTAATCACTCGCAAAATCTAGATATATTAAATACAATATTTACCTCAACACAGAACTACGGTATCACAACGAAACTAAGAGATTTCACTTATAAGTTTAAGTATCTAGAACGAAGTGACCCCGTCTACTGCAAATGGAGAATGAGTGTGTTACGTTGGGATAAATTAGAGGATCATGCATGTATACGCGAATGATAGCAGGTGTTCATTCAGGACATTATGGTCAGTACACATAACAAAGCCGGTAGGTGAACAGGTCCACGGGAAAACATGGTTGACATTTAATACATAAAGTCCCTTCACAATAGTATCCATCAATACATCAAAAGTACATAGCAATGGATAAGCGTAGTAGATTATCCCTCGTCCGTCAATAAGTTTCAAACGTTAGACATCTTTACGTGGCAAATAATATAATAATGATGCACTACTCTCATCTCCACTCAATCCTGGCCGTTGTACTAAAGGTTCGGGCAATCCACGAAAACCAAAGTAATGCGGCAGAAGAAATCAGGGCAAACCAAATATTAGTTGCCTCCTATCGCAAAGTTACACTTGTAGTAAATTATGATATGAACTTCTAGATACGTTTATGAACCATCTTGCACATAACGTGGCAGCCTCCGAGAATCAACAATGCCACAATATATATTTATAAATCACGCTCCATTATCCCGGAGCTCGAAAAATTACATCTCTCTTGGACGCAAACACAAAGACGGAAGCCCCATTAATTAACACACTGAACGCCACGACATGTGACAGAAAACGTCACTAGTTGACAGTCGCTCCTATACGGAAATAAAAAAAACAACAACCAAATTTTTTTTTTTCTCCAATTGATCCTATACGGAAATAGCGGCCAAATTGAATTATATCACAAATATTGGGCCACATCGAAAATAATCTAGTCGCAGTCAGTCTGCATAATGTAACTTATCAATAAATAACATGCTAGATGAATTTGTCATCAGTCATAAACAGTCATATGTCCATATAAGTAACAAGTCATATACAGTCAATATTTTAATGATGTAAAAAAAAAAAAAACCTAAATGTATGATCACTGTGAGTTTACAATAAACCTATCAAAGAAATAGCATGCATATATGAAAATGGTATGAGATATATAAAATAAATAAAAACAAAAAATCCAAATCAAAAATTCAAAAATGCATGAATAATAATTAAAAAAAAATAATTTAGAAGGTTATATCTCCAAGTAACAATGCTGTCAAAAATCCTAAAATTAAGCTTAAACGCAATTCACACATGACAAATCAAATAAGATATGAAGCAATGCGATATGAAATTAATGTAACTAAAGTACATGAATATCTCACAAAAAGAGAAAGAAGAGAGGGAAAAAAAATAGTACAAGAATGCAAGTATAACTAATTAACACAATTATTACATTACTTAATTATTCTACTCTAAGTACCTTTTGTACGTTGGCAAGACAAGTAATGTCCAAATCAAACTTGCAATAATATAAGAATACTCCAAAATATCCGTGTCAGGACTAGATTTGTAGCATAATATAGCAATCTTAATTAATGTGAATGTGCATTCCAGAATAATAACATGATATTGTAGTTGCAAATTGTTCGTGTCTGTAAGTAGAATAACACTATTCAATGTACCGCTTGCTAAAGTGAATAATGATTATCTCCAAGTCGTATAAATCACAAATGTTAATATGGATGGTTTGAAAATCCTCTTAGTGTTCATGTATTCATCGTCCTTTGTCATAATGACTAGTAGTGGATAAACACCATGGCTTCACACATGTATAATATAAAGTCAATTAACTAAATCAATATGAATCTTCAAGTTCGAGCTGTGGGCATCTCGATAAAGCATCTGCGACCACAATTGCAGAACCTGGTATTGCCTCGATTTCATACTGAAAAGGTTGAAGCAGGATGGCGAAACGGGCTAGCTTTCGGTTCTTGTAATTCGCCTTCTTCAATGAGGAAAGGGATTTCTGGTCTGATTGTATGATGAAAGGGGCGCCCAACAAATACCGCTCCAGCTTGACTACCGCCCAGATAACAGCCAGCAACTCTCTTTCTATCACTGGGTACTTTCTTTCTGCATCATTGAGCTTTCTGGATATGTAGAGGGTTGGATGTAATCTTCCCTCGAACTCTTGCATCAGTGATGCGCCGATACCTTTTGAATTAGCATCTGTGCGGAGATAATAAGTCAGATTTGTATCTGGTAACCTCAAAATTGGTGGCACAGAAAAAATATTTTGAACATAATTTAACGCAGCCTGGCACTCTGGTGTCCAGTGCACGTGGTTTGGTAAGCCTTTTTTTAGCAAGGCAGAGAGGTCTGCAGTGATTGAAGACAAGTTTGGTATAACTTTACTATAATACTGAATCAAGCCGAGAAGACTACGAACTTGCTTCTTAGTAGTGGGCACAGATAATTTTAGGATTTTGGAAACATTCTGTGGCACGGTCTGAAGAAAACCGTGACCCACCTTATGTCCCAAGAATGAAATTTCCTCAAAGGCAATAAAGATCTTTGAGGGCTTGGCTGTTAGGTGATGGAGACGTAAAGTATCCAGAAGAGAATGTAAACCTAAGAAGTGCTCCTCCCAAGTGGAACTGAATAGACAGATGTCGTCTATATATGTGATTATATCGGACCGATGAGAGAGAATTTTTCTCATCATACGGACAAACGTTGCCGGGGCGTTCATAAGTCCGAAAGGCATTACGTTTCACTGATAAAGACCCTGTTGTGTAGCAAAGGCAGTGAGTGGTTTAGCTCTGTCAGTCAAGGGAACTTGCCAGTATCCCTTGGTAAGGTCAATTTTAGTAAAGAAAAGAGACTTGGCGAGACGAGACAAAAGATTTTCAAGTAGGGGTAAGGGTTCAGCATCGAAGACTGTGATGTTATTCAGCTTCCGGTAATCTACACACAATCTGATATTTTTGTCTTTCTTACTAACGATGACCATAGGTGATGAGTAAGGGGCATTGGAAGGTTCTATAATTCCTAAATTAAGCATTTGTTTTAATTCTTCTTCCACCTGGTGCTGGTAGTGAATAGGGATAGGATAGGGGCGTAGCCGAATTGGTCGATCAACCGTAGGGGTGATGGCATGCGAAAGGACTGATGGACGCCCTGGGATGTCTGTGGGGACGTCGGGCAAGGAGCCTAGAAGAGGAGAGACTTGGGAATGTTGTGCAGAAGACAAGCTGGACAAATAGCAATATCCTTCCATGTCTCAGTCGATTGGAGAGGAACGACAGGTAAGTTCATGGGAACATCAGGAAAAGCCGATTCTTCCTCCTGAATTACTGATAACGCAGAGTAGTGAGTACCAGGTCTAGGGTGGTCATCAACTGCTTGAAAGATGGCTTGAAGATGTTCCGGTCTAGTGTGGAATTCTTTAAGCATGTTTATGTGAAAGGTCTTCCTTTTCCCTTTTATCTCTAAAAATGTAGTCAACATCAGAAATGCGTGACAACACTTTATATGGACCATTCCAAGCAATTAAAAGTCTATTTTCTTTCCTTGGAAGCAATACAAAAGCTTCATCGCCAGGCAATAGTTGACGTAATCGTCTGTTGCGATTTTGGAACTGGCGTGATCTTGCTTTAGCAGCCTCGGAAGAAGCTGTAGCCAGTTGGCATGCATCTATAATGATACGCCGGAGGTTAACGACGTATTCATACGATGACTGGATGTCCTCAGTCATCTCTGAGTCTATGAGCAGGTCCTTAATAAGTGACATGGGACCTCGAGGTTGAGCTCCAAACACAAGCTCAAAAGGCGAGAAACCGGTCTGTTCATTCGCTACCTCACGGTATGCGAACAGCACGGCGGGTAAAAACCCTGTCCCAATCTTGAGGATATTTCACTGTAACTTTGCCCAATAACTGCTTTAACGTCCGGTTAAGACGTTCCACTATGCCATTGCTCATCGCATGGTAAACACTACTGAGAGACCTGTCGATATTGAGGCGTTTCATAACAGCAGTCATAGTGTCAGATACAAATTGGGTACCTCGATCTGAAAGAAGTTTTCGAGGAAAACCAAGTCTAGAAAAAATCAAGAAAAGGGCATCAGCAACGTCATTAGTGGTGATGTTCTTAAGAGGGATGGCCTCGGGCCATCGAGTGCACATGTCGATACATGTGAGCACATACCTGTGTCCTCTAGCGGACATAACAGGTAAAGGACCGATAATATCTACGGCCATTTTCTCAAAGGGGCGTACAGGTATATCACACGCCTGAATCGGGGCCGTATGATAGGCTCCTCTTGATTTTACCTCTTGACAAATAACGCAAGAGCGACAATATATGGAGGTGTCTCTGGAAATTCCCGGCCAAAAGAAAGAGGACAAAACTCTGGATCGCGTCCTAGAGTAGTCCATATGGCCAGCACAGTGCGAATCGTGTGCATGTTGTAGAATGTACAGACGAAGTTTTTGGGGAACCATCACCTGATGTCTGATTAAAGATGATTGTTTTTTATCTATCTCAGAGTGAACGTGATAAATCGTCGTACCCTTGGCCTGGGCACGCGTAGTAACTGCAGCAGCAGTTGATAAATTTTGACGTTCCCATTGAACAATTTCTTCGGGTGAGCAATCATTGCTGCCGTGTATCCGGCCAAGTGTGACATCCGCTATTGGATTCCTTAACAAACACACTTTAACCTTGCCTGTAAAAAATGGTGAGTGAGAATCCACCACGGCTGTGGGATAAAATTCCACTGTACCGCCGAATGTTTTACATTTAACAAAGTCACCCGTTGCATGAGACGGATGTACTAATGACTGTCTCACTCCGACAGTCGTGCAACCAGAATCACGGAGTACTGTAACTTGAGTGCCATTTAATAAACCTTTATGAAGCTGTAGTACTCCTGTGCCATCATGTGCTGATGAAGCAGTAACTGCTGGGAGCGGATGACCACATTTTAACAAGGAAGTCACATTAGACTGGAATAGAGTTTGGCAATCTGGACACTGTGAAGCAGTATCAAAGTCAAACGAACAACATGAAGCTGAATGATTAACAACATTGTTGTCTTGCGCGTTCTCAGGTGTAGCAGTAGTATTTGCTGAGTTCGCATGGTAGTTCGAATTTGCATTATTTCTAGAGCGTGATCTATGTCTCTGATTGTAAAAAGAGTTATTTTGACTCCCGTCATTATTTCTTTGGTTCCTATTGTTGTTTCCTTGATTTCTGTAGTCTTGTGACCTATTACGATGTGAATAATTTTGGTTATTGGGTCCCCAGTTATTCCAATTCTTATTATAGTTACCAAAATTATCATTCCTTCTTTCTCCTGAGTTTTGTTGGAAATTACCTCTGTTTTGGGGTGAATAGTTTCTATATGGTTGTCTACCTCTATATGGTTGTGAGTTATTGAATTTGTTTGGTTTGAAATTCCCATCACAACTGTAGGATCTTTGTTTATAATTGTTGTGGTTTCAAGTTGTAGCTGCGGCAACAGGTAAAGCTTCCTTAATATGGTTGTTACTGACACAAACTCCCGGATGTGCATTACAATATTGCCTACATAATTCCTGCATTGAACTCAAACTCGACGGCTTCCTTTCCTGTAGATATTCTCGCAGTGGTCTGCTCACGGAAGACAAGACTTTGTCTCGCAATAACAAGTCCTTAAGGCCCTCATAATTCTCTTCAATGCCGGAAAGTTGTATCCATCTATTAAATGTTAGCCGAGTTGCAGCCACAAACTGTGTAAAATCTTTACCCGTTTCAGGAATCATATGTTTGAACTTCATACGATAACCTTCAGCGTCTAACTGATGAAGTTTTAATAATAACGTTTTAGCAGCATCATAATTGCGTCTATTCGGCCCGTCCAATTGGCACAGAGCAGTTAAGGATTCACCAGTCATGAAATCCGTCAATCTTGTACACCAATGTGATCTATCAAGCTTATTTTCTTCACAAACATTTTCATAGCGTTGTAGGAAGGACGAAATATCGTCTATTTCTGGCTTAAAGTCAGGCAAACGAAATTTAACAAAACCGCTATCGTGGTTGCTAGAGGAACCTCTACGTTCAGAGTCGTCATTTTGTCTACTTTGATGTTGGACTTTTTGTTCTTCAATACGTAAAGTCGCCATTTTTTCTTCATGTGCAAGTTTTCTCTCTTCTAATTCTTTTTCATGAGCAAGTTTCGTTGCTTCTGCAGCTTGTTGAATCTTTTTATCCTCAAATTGTCTTTCCAACTTTTTTTCTTCTAATTCTTTTTCATGAGCAAGTTTCGTTGCTTCTGCAATCCTTTTGTTATCTTCTGCAAGTAGCTCTGCTTTTCTGAGCTCTCGCTCTTCATACCGTGCATCTCTTTGTCTCTTATTCTCTAGGGCTTCTTGATTTTCTTTGGCATTGAATTCCGCTTTGGCAAAGTCCATTAATTCCTTCGCCTTATAACCATATTCTTGGCCCATAGTAATAAATTCCTGATACTCCATTATCTACTTCTTCAGTATCTTACTATCAATATTTTAAATTATGTAATAAATGTATCTCGATTAGTCCGTCTCTACCAATTCACTAGCTTTGTGCTTTGCAATATTATCAATGCAAATAGGTTCTTAATATTACTAATTAATAACAAAATAGTATAGTATGAAAGACCAACAGTAGTAAAGATACGAGGGAAAAGAGAAAGAGAGCAGAGAAAAAAAAATTATTATAATGTACAAGAACAGAATTGATGGAACTAAACAAAAAGACAAGTACAAGTGACCAAGGCAATGTAATAACAGCAGCAAGTAAACGAAAAAGAATGCAAATGGGAAACTAAGGAAAAACAACAATTAGAACCGACTTACTGCTTAAAAAAAATACAGGACAGGACCTGTAACAATGTACATATAAATGTAAACAAGTGATAGAAGGTTAGACTAGCCTCACGAACAGAATGGTTGTCAACTAAGGAGAAGAAAAACAAAACCAGCACACAACAAGAACTGACAATTAGCAGGACGAAGCAGCACAGCTAAACAATTTAGGTCACACTAAACAGGCAGTGAACCACGTCGGTGAGTAAACTCAGGCCGGAAATTTCACTGCTTGAGAAATGTAAGCAAAACCTATAGAAATATCTGCTCAGCGGTCATTTTTACAATGACATGTGTCGCTAACAACAGATTTGTACAAAGATATAGAAACGAAGAAAACGAATAACATAGATATCAAAAAGGCTTACGCCACGGCAAAGATACAAGAGTGTATTAACAGGCACTTATCTTATCGTAATCCGATCAGATGCAAGTCCGGAAAAAGGTGTCAACACTGGAAAACGCTGTCCCTCAATACAAGTGAAGCACGGATAAAATGTAAATAGTACACGGTCTCAATCAGATGGGCATCATGAACTGTGTAGATCTTGAAACGTTGTGTTGACTTGGTATAAAATAACTTGACATCGCCGTGACAGGACTTGAAACTTGAAAGAATCTTATAAACGTTGTGATGTAGACTGGAACACGAAATAAACTTGGAAACTGGTTGGCTTGAAATTGTAATCTTGAACGTTACAGCGAACAATAGGACATTGAAACTGGAACATTGGATATGCGCAGTGGCAAAGTTCGTTATCCAAGTGGACCCGTTGATAATGACTGGGTTCACGAAATGGTGTGTTCACAATAACACGCTGAACAGGAGTAGCGATCGAATATACAGATTAAATGTCAGCTGTAGATTTGCAAAGTATGAAGGTATACTTGCTTACGTGAATTTGAAAACCATGCCCTGATGAAAGTATCGATTCAAAACCATACTGGCTCACCAAATTATATGGTGTTACGTTGGGATAAATTAGAGGATCATGCATGTATACGCGAATGATAGCAGGTGTTCATTCAGGACATTATGGTCAGTACACATAACAAAGCCGGTAGGTGAACAGGTCCACGGGAAAACATGGTTGACATTTAATACATAAAGTCCCTTCACAATAGTATCCATCAATACATCAAAAGTACATAGCAATGGATAAGCGTAGTAGATTATCCCTCGTCCGTCAATAAGTTTCAAACGTTAGACATCTTTACGTGGCAAATAATATAATAATGATGCACTACTCTCATCTCCACTCAATCCTGGCCGTTGTACTAAAGGTTCGGGCAATCCACGAAAACCAAAGTAATGCGGCAGAAGAAATCAGGGCAAACCAAATATTAGTTGCCTCCTATCGCAAAGTTACACTTGTAGTAAATTATGATATGAACTTCTAGATACGTTTATGAACCATCTTGCACATAACGTGGCAGCCTCCGAGAATCAACAATGCCACAATATATATTTATAAATCACGCTCCATTATCCCGGAGCTCGAAAAATTACATCTCTCTTGGACGCAAACACAAAGACGGAAGCCCCATTAATTAACACACTGAACGCCACGACATGTGACAGAAAACGTCACTAGTTGACCGTCGCTCATCACGGGTGAACGCCTCGTGCAAACCGTAGTTTGCCTACAGGCGAACACAATTCCTCATAAAAATGGAAATGTGCTAGCGTGTAGTAGCATGCCTTACTATTTTGACTGCACCCCAAATCTATCCTTAACAGAGTACAATCAAGTTTCACACTCTGATTATATCTACCAAACCAGACAAAGGATGTGCGCTATTTCCAAAACCCCGCAATAGCGCAGGTCTCACCCCTTCACTCTCTCTAACACCTATGTTAACTTAGACGCATGCCGTAACTGCCACCAGTGCGTCTTTACACCTCCCGCCACGAAAATGGCCCTTCTGAGCGAATGCGTGAGTATCATATCACACTATCGACGAGACCAAACCGTATAAGCTACGCGTTAGATGGACATTTCCAGACAAAATATCTGCTCTGAGCGAGCATGTTTGGCGCGATTCACACCTCCGTCTAACTATCGGACAGTGAGCGCGCGTGTCAGAGGCGAAATGACAGACACTCTGTCTCCACTGCAGAGGACAATTTCACACTTCGCCGGGAGCTAGCCTGACGAAAAACTCTCGTGACAGCTGCAAATGTAGACGATTTGTCTGCTCATTCATGTCTGATAGACTGTAATCCCACCGAAAATTATCTCGTGCAAGGGACTGACACGTTAGGTAATCTAGTGCGTTTCTAAATGAGAAAACGAAAACAGGCGAAAGTTTGAATGGGAAAATAGTAATGTTTATAGTCGCAAACGTACGAATGCGAAAAAACACAGGAAAAGGATAAAGAGTGATAATAAAATAGAGGACACGGGTAGAAAAAAGAAGAGAATATAGAACATTTATAGATCATAAAACTCTCTGTGACAATCATAAATTACCAGTTTTAACTGTGCACCACTTACAGCGATGGGCTACTCATCTAATGCGTTATAACTTTGTGATAAAATACAGGCTGACAGCAAAATACACTAACACGGATTTTCTTCCCAGATTTCCAAAGGAAGCAGATCCAGGGTTTGACAAGTCAGAAGCTTCCTGATGTTTTGGAACTTTGGAGAATAAAAGTTCTATAGCAGACATCCCTTTGGACTCACGTTGAAAATGAAACAACCAAAGATAAGTTACTCAATAGAGTTCGACAGTATGTATTAAAACGCCATCAGGCACGATGGCCACTGACCACTTTGACAGTCTGCAGCCAAGGATCAAAGAAGAAGAAGTAGGTTTTACAAAGATGACCCGAATCTCAGTCTTGAAAGGACACTGATATCAAAGCATATTTTTATCATCGCATGAACATTTTGGTTAACACTGGCATACTCCTGCATCTTTTCATAAGAAATTTCTTCAATTGTTGCATCAGAATCATTTTGGAGTTTTCAGGATAAAGCAGTTGGCACGGCGACACTGCTGGTGGCCAAGTATCATTGTGGACATCCAAGCTTTAACGACTGGTTGTTGATAAGGGTGGATTTACTGCTGTCTTCTCCATGTTGATAAGGCCACACCGTCTTAGAATGATAAGCCTAGAACTGGCCACTGTGGTCGTTGTAAGTGTAAGTCCAAGTACATTGAAGATCTTTAACTATGTTCAATACCACCCCTATCGACACCAGGTATACTATAGTTGAAGATGTAGGGTGTCGTATCTGGTTTTTTTGGTTGTTGTTGCTGTGTATATTATTGACGTAGTTCAGAGTTCCAGCATATATAAAGTATGACATGTGAAGTCATAAAAAGGGTGAACTGCTTTGACGTTTTTTCATTATTTATTTAGACGCCACAAATGTCAGGTACACATGAGTCATGGACATCAACAGTTCATATATATATAATTCAGCATACAAAAAGTTTCTGCATAGATCTGCATACATTCTCCAAGTTGATACAGATAATCTTAGCTGACTATAGCCTCAGCTTCATCTTGTAAATATTCATAATTATCAATACTCCTCTCTGATACTGGACGATCAGATGTACAATATAAATCCATTACTGTTCGCACTAGAATGGCATACATGGAGTACAGGTCACACTGACCTTTATAACATTCCTAAGTCTAACCCTTGACAAAGGAGCAATCGCTGATGTAGCGATGTACATAGAACGTAGAACTGTTCCTCGGGCTTAGTATATTCCGTCTACATATAACTTGCAGGTATGAAGATACCTAGGGTGTGACTTCTAGCCGAAGAACCTCTATCATGGCAATACTTGAGCGAGCAGAGATCGACCATTGTCAACATAATGTTAAATTATAGATTTGAACATAACTGAGGTATTACCTTGTTTCGAATCAACACCACAAGAAACATACGCCTCCATGCGTTTTGAACAATCAAGGGAAGGACCCTGTTAGCTACACTAACTCACAAAAGGACTCCTAATTCCCTATAACAAATCACAGAGACGCACATAGCGTTCTGCTCTGCTCGAGAACATCGCATTGAATCTCCTTGGGCGGAAAACGATTCTAACTTTCTTAAAGTTCGCGCATGCATAGAACGCACACCCGTGAGTAATAGTCAAACAAGACGATGGTTGAAGACCTTCTAGAACAATCATTCTAAGAAGCAGTTGACCAATACTACCATATAAGGAGAGTGACCAACACATCGTACAAAAATGGACCGATGAGTCCCGTCACAAGCGAAGGTAACGATCCTTGTAAAATGTAATCAAAGTAAAACAAGAGTTATCTCGCTTAGACTGTGCGAGAAATCAAAGTGTACAATTCAGACAAGTTAATTACACAATGTCTTTAGAAAAAATTATACAATGTCTTTTGAAAAATTATACAATGTCTTTAGACAAAATTATACAATGTCTTTTGAAAAATTATACAATGTCTTTAGACAAAATTCTGTGCGCAACAGTTGTGATGCATGTAAAGTTAATCAAACTAGCCTACTGCAGCATTACCAGTCATGTTCTGATACCGAACACCCATGGGAAAGGATACATGTGGACTTTGCTGGTCCATTCACGGATGAACATGGCTGATTGTCATAGACACATACTCCAAGTATGCGAACATCATGAAATCTATTACAAGTTGGGCATCAGTTGGCCTTAATCCGGCGGTGATTACAACAGATGCAACCATACATGCACTCAGCAAAATCTTCCTTAACGAATGTTTTTCAAATACCATTGTATCTGACAGTGGAACGCAGTTCACTTCTCATCAGTTCCATAGATTATATGCACCACACGGAATCGAACACCTCACTTTGTTCGTACTTTTTTTTTTTAATGTAAAACTTTTGCCTCGATTTGGCGAGGCGCGTCCCGTTCAACCTAGTCGGTTATATTAGGGCGCATGTCAAAATATAAAAGACCCTTAGATCTGGGAAGTATTGTTCATATTTTCAAGTCAGCTGTGACAAAGATTTGATAGAGGGGATGCACTCAGTACAGTGCGCTAGATGAATTTTGCTTTTCGTGTACATGACAACACCAATCGCAGTCTCAGGCAAATCACCTGCAGAATTACTGTATGGCCATCAACCAAGGACACAGTTATCACAGATAATGCCCCAGACAACACAGAAAAATAGGTCCAATGGAAATAAGGTATCTATGTTCCACAGTGGAGATTCTGTGTTCGTCAAGAATTTTTCAACAAAGGGTGATCCCTGGTTGCACGGACAAGTCCTACCCACAATGGGAAGAATGATGTACCTTGTTCCCACGGACAGTCACCAGACTGTTACGTGACTTCAGAATCAGATGAGGCCAGGAAGTATTTTTAAGCACTGCAGAGCCTCTGATATACTTATGATTACTTTCTGCTAAACTGAGCCATCATGGAACAAGTCAACAAAACAGCACCACGCTTGATACTTGTGGCAGTGTAGGAGTATTTGTAGGAAGCTCGTGATTGTGATAGTGGTAGTAGTGGTAGGAAAACTTTGATGGCGTTAGTTAATTTAAGGTTTCATCAAAATACAACTGTCTTACTTTAGTTTTCTTTCGCTTCCAGAATAGATCTCAATTCAGTCAAAATCATATAAAGGATGTTTATTTCAATTGTAGATTTGTTGAAAAGCAATACATATTGGAACATACAATATGCTCTCTGGGTTCAATATAAAATCAACTTCTGTTATCGACTTCTTGGGATCTCAACTTGGGCGGATGTTATTCTTTTTTTTCCTTGACCGGAAACTAACTAATGATTGGTCTTTTTGGTCAACAGTCAGTTAATTAAATCTCTAAACCAACTAACTATAAAATCTCTCTACCAAATTTATTATTACCAAGGGACGTTGACCAATCATAGTTCCAGTTTATGGACTTTCCGGTATATCTTGTATGAAAATCCACACAAGATTTAATGACATCATGGACTCATGAGTACCATGACAAATGATGTCATTAGTTTGTGACTAGATGTGAGTACTAACTAGTCTATACATGTACCTAGTGTATCTGACTTGCTAAAGTACTTTCTATCCTAAGGGTGGCGTAGTAGGCCACACGGCTACATACTTACTGTTCTGGAGCAGATTACATAAGACAGGTCAGTGGTTGTTCCAGTCCCGCAAGGCGATCAGAAAGGAGATGTCGTTCATCCATCAGATGTGATTCCTGCTCGTAACTTGCTGGGGAGGAAGTTATAGTCCATTAACTATGCCTAGATATTAACATTAGTGCTGTGCGCAGTGATCAGCATTGGTCAACCGTCTTCGTTTCTTCTTATGGCAAGGCTTTCAGCCAGTCAACTTGCATTTGTTATTTTAGGAACCATGTGATTTCACGTTAAATCGATTTGTTTCTTAGACTCCGTCTAGTTCTGGTTCATAACAGGTTATGGCTACGATTGGAGTTAGTGGTTATTGTTCTGAGATATTGTAGCTGCTTATCAATTAGGCCTAATTTGTATCATTGTCATGAGATACATGACGTGTATACATGTGTGTGGGTAGAGAATGGTGTAACCTGTTAGTGTATTATTATTGAAGTATGCAAGCTTGGAATGTTACATTTAAAAGTTCACTGTTTAGAAGCACGTAGCATGGTTGAAGAATACTCGGGGGCGTTCATGTGTGAATCGAGGTTTATGGGCACATGAGAAAAGCGTGCGAAGTGAATGTAGTTAGCACACTTGTCAGAGAAGTATACTGAGATGTTATGGGAGTCTGTGGCCATCCGTCGTGGGAGACGGTCGGTGTTTTCTAGAGTATGTGAATAGTGTCTGTGATTTTGATTATGATATATTGGATGTGACGCGATGATGTTCCGCGTAAGGTGTATTTATAAGGCCTTTATATATTGTTATTTACCAGCGCGTTGTGTTCTGTCCCGCGCTTGGAAGTGGATGGATTAAAAGGCACGTCGTTTTCCCGTGTCAGAAGGAGGTCTATGGTAAGACCATTATATGTTATTGTTTGAAGGCGCATTGTTTGCTTTCCCGCGCCAATAGGAAGTCTACGTTATAAGAACCTGGCTGTTCCAGTGTTTGGAAGCCTAATAAGAGCTTTGATAGAAAGCTTGTGTGTATCGAAACTATAAGCGCGTTGTGGTTTTCCCGCGCTGTGAAGTTCTGGAGGAACTTGGATGCCTGGTGATTAGACCAGAGATAGAGATATATGTGCGAGGAGTGAATGCCGCACTTACATTGAATGCAGTTGCTACCAGTACGTTAGGATGACTGTACTACATATTCTAATGATGCAAGTATTTTGTACTATTGTTACTGATGTCCAGGACTATGCTGTTGAGATTATATGTATGGAACTGTGACCCAGACGTCTGTCAAGTTATTCATTTGCGAACGTACTGTCTTGAGTGTCAGTCCAATTTATTCACCAAATACTATACAGCAAGATGCTTACGAAATCTATCTCGTGACAATCATGATCATTGTTAAATGCCTAAATTCTTTGTAAAATACCTAAATTGTTTTTCAAATAACAGATTTTTTATCGTTGATTGTGAATTTCACAGAAAAATCAAATTAATTATTTCTTGTGGGGGAAAAAAAAAACAAGAAAGAATTCATATTTAAAAGATTACAACAATTTAACTTTTCTTTTACACGTCTGTGAACTCAGGCTATTTATATCCCAAGAGTAACTATGCTCCAAAACGTTGCCAAGATGAAACAGTTTGAAAATAAACCGCAAACAAAACAAGAGCTGGATAATGAGGTTTTTTTTTATATTTATATGTTACAAATTATTACATTTATTATGAGACAGATTAAAAGAGCAACCCTTGGAGAATAATCTGTAGGGCATCAGAACATGGAAAAATCAAATATGTAAATACCACCAAAAAAAAAAAAAAAAAAAAAAACTAAGACAGAATCATTACTGGGGCAATGAAATCAACCCCAATAAATTAAATGAACAAGATAACGAAACTACAATTCATAGCCAGCAGAAGAAACTACAGAGTACTACAGTATGCAAAACAATTTAAAGGGCTCCCGAACCACCAACTGAATGACATACTGAAAGGGATATGGTTGGGGTAGACTCCGGAAAGCAGCTTTGCACAACAAACAAAATAACTTGCCCCCATAATACCATACCTTGCACAGATTCCCTAACGACAAACAGCACCTTACCACCTTGGAGGCGAACAAGATTTCCAGAGTTTATTGACAACATATCAGAAATGATGATAAAAAAGGGTAGCCAAATAGCTGCAGACAGGTAGAAATGAAGCATATAGCTATTGAAAAAAAAAGGATCCCGTTACACATCCACTGAGGCATATTGGGAATATGGTGTTATGCCCATATTTTCTTGACCATCGGCACACTAGGGATGATGTGATCAGCATCACGCCGGCTGGCTGCCTTAACCTTCCCAGAGTTGCCCTGGTGCCCAATTGGGGCTGGGTCGACCCAGGAGTTGTTTGCGGCCTAAAAAAATCACATGTCTTCTGGGGATCGAACCATAGACCACTGAGCTAGGAAACCAGTGCACTAACCACTATGCTACCGCGGCTCTCATGCTGTGACGTACGTCTAAGTATGACAAATGAATTTCCCTGACTCGATGGATGATAACAGAATATTGGCCTCTCATAACTTTAGAACCCCTGATCATCTGTTGTAACTTTTACCGGCATGCAGCATTTTCCACGAGAACCTTACACGCTGGATCATTAATATGTAGCCTGCTATCTTATGTGAACGTTTGAGATCGCATGGCCTTTGATGGGAGGTTAAATCCCGCCCACAACCATTTCTGAGAACGATTTATAGCAATCTTTTCCTTAACGCCGGCCCAAAAGAGGACGGGCCACAGACTCACTCCTGTTTTTAGAGCAATAAACAGCAGATCATTTTCTTACCTGGCTGTCACCTCGCCTGGTGGGAGTTGCCAAAGCTCTCAGAACAGCGGTACCATCAAAGACGGACAGATCTCAGAATTCAATCGCAGCGGCACACGATCTAAAGAATCAGGGGACTGGCAGCTCACAGAGTTAGCTTCTCGGGAAATTTTCGCACTCTTATGCGAGCAGCCTGAGACGGAAGAAAATCCGTAGACCGGGGAAAACGAAGGAATTGCAGCGATTAACACATCGGCGAGGTACCCCGGATTTTGCTCAAGTTCAAGAAAGGTGCGAAAATTTAACACGCCCTATTCAAGTTACATTCGAGAAGTATAAATAGAGTACTCCGAAAAACTGCATTTTATCGTTCGCTCTGACAGAATCCTAGTTGCACTAGCATAGTCGGATTCCTGCTGGATTTCATCTACCTTCGTGACTATTGGAGTGTATTCTTTCTGTGCAGACGGTAATTTATACATTAGCTTCGAGTGATCAGTGGTCGAGTTATTTCAATTGATTTCAATGGATTGTGGTGTAAACCCATTTTTTAAGTTTCCTCCTATACAATTGACGCGTAAAATTTATTAAAGAAAAATAAAAACCCATTTTTCAAAGTTCTAGTGCAAACTAATGTTACAGCTAAAGTATTTCCTAATACAATTGACGCGTAAATTTATTTTGCAGACTTTTTTTTTTTTTTTGCGTACGCCCGCTAATACTCGAGGCGAAATCTCAGGTTATTATTTTTTTTTTTTATGTCTAACCTGACATTGATTTTACGTGAGTATCCCTTTATTTCTTGTACAGAGACAGGTGTCCCTCGCCATTCAGGCAGATACTGAGAAAAAAGCCATTCAAGAAACACTTTAAAAATACTAGTTCATATAGAGTCCTTAAAGAAAACTGGAAGCAGAACATATTTTATTCACTGCCCCTATTTGTGAAGAAAAAGCATCGATCTACCTGAACACTGTCATGTCACGTATATTCAGTGGAAAGAAGAACTTACCTCAGTGTTTTTCTTAACTTGTGACATTACGGAAAAAGGAAGTTATCTCCACCAGCTGTGCCAATTTTAGGAACCACACCATACCTCACGCCTAGCCAAGTGCCTGTGACATTCTTTAGGAACTTTATCTAATAACTAAACAGTACCGTTAAACTTCAACGTCCAGCGATTTCGGGACACTTTGTTAACTTCAACAAACCCCAAATCTGGGGCTGTACACGGAAGAAAATACTTTTACCTAAGCCAAGGTTTAGTGCTGTTTTTTTGATGTTGTTAAGTGTAGTTCATTGATAGCAGATGGCCATCACTGTTACCGTCGAATGTTATTCCTTCAAGTGATAGAGTTAGTGTTATTGATATTGTGTGGTTAAATGATACCACTGATACATCTGAGGTTGCTGATCCACTAGAATGTTAGGTCACCACTGATAATTCTATATAACTGAAACCAGTGGTAGATAAGTGATGAAGGTGTAAATGTGTTCTCCTTATATAGGCCACGCCCCCTCAGGGCTATTTGTAAATATGTCCCTACTGCTGTCACTATGCCTAGAATGATCAGAGTAGGTGTGTACTGGCACATTCATCCATCACAGTGACACACATTGAATTCATGTATCGTTGAACGAATAGCAACGTTGAAATAATGGTTTATTTACGTTACAACACAGACGACGACACAGATGAAATACAGCATAGTACATGATATTAAATAAAGGTATTCATGAAGCTCCCACACTCCACAGCGCTTAAATACAGCGCCCAATGGCGCACACCTCATATAACTGCACGTACACCACTCCTATAGAACTGCGCTCACCGCAGTTATAAATATGGCCTCATAACTCATAGCATAATGGTGCACTTCTCATTGAAGATGTCCATCACGATTTTCCTCAAAGGACTCCGTCCTCCCTGCTCCACCAAGGCTGCTCCCCGGCAGTTGAATAATCATCGTCAGCTATATATATTCAAGGCCTAATCATAAATAGTGGTGCACTTCCTCTAGAAGATGCACATCAGCATATTCCTCAAAGGAAAGACTGCGCACACAGTAGTCTGCAGTAATATAACCTGCATAATATCTATAGATGGCCTATAAAGTCATGTATTCCTCTCAGACTCTATATATGGCCTAATCTCCTTCACAAAATGGCCTACAAAGTAGTCTCTTTACCTCTCGGACTCTTCATAGCACCTAATTGTAGACTTCTTCACAAAAATGTCTATGGCCTACCAAGTAGTATCTTTACCTCTCGGACTCTTCATAGCGCCTAAATAGACTATACATATGGCCTAAGCAGTCATGTCTTCCTCCCAGACTCTATATATGGCCTAATCTCCTTCACAAAAATGTCTCATAAGCTGCATCGACTACAGTCATAAATATTAATACATACCATCCTCCAATAATCTAACACATGGGAGAATACCTATGCAGGAAGAATATTCAGATACAGGCCTGTTCAAAAAGTCTCCATCGAGACACACATTGAAAAACACTCTACCATTTTCACCGAACACTGGTCGGGACCACACTTAGAAAAACCAAGGTTGACTTCCTCCGTCAACACTTTCCACCCGAATGCTAGCGGTCACAAAAACTCCCGCCTAATCAGTCACGGGACTTCGCAGTTCACCCCCGCTCAGTCCCTTCCACGAACTAGTCGTGCGAACTATTTACAGTTCTAACAATACAGACCAGCGCTCATGACGCTATCTGTACCCTATGACCTCTATCAATATTTGTTAACCCAATTCATCGTTAATCAAGTCTTCAAGTGATGTAACCCTTAGTTTACTGTGACCAACCCATATACAAAGTATCACCTCCCTTTTTAACCTTAACAGATGTATTTCCTATGAAGTGCCAGAATTCACCTTTCGGTAAGTCTGCGTGTGGGTTTGTGGGGATGGCCAGCCCTAGTATGTTTTTTTGAATGAAAGGAGATTTATCTTTTCTTTACCCTTTTAATTAGTTCGACATTGTACTAAGGTGCATTATATTCCTTGTACGGGATTTCTCCTAGCGGGATCGGGTAACTGTGTTCCTTCCCCCTCCCGTAAAATTTGTTGATTTAAAGGGAGACAATTGAGACCCTAGCTTTTCCTCTACACCCCCCCCTTTTCTATAACCCCTTGCCTCAGAGTAATAACTTTACCAGTGGGTTAAATTGCCTATCTCTGATCACCCCCCCCCCTTTCTTGTCTTTGGGACCGGGTTTTGTCTGTTAGTAAATATAAACGGGAAACGGTGGATGGGATATTTCTCCTCAAAAAACCCTCTTCCCTTGTTATATTTGTATTCTGTAACCTTTGATTTTTGACTGTAAATGTACAATTATGTGTGAGTCCTTTATGATAATAAAGGTATTAATCATTAATTGTGTTGGTTGTCGGTTGGCCTAAAACTCCAAACATTTCCATCTGTGTAGGCTGTATTCATGTACGTTGAGCGACAGAATCACCAAATCCGTGAGTGCGCCTGAGCGACTGGAACTGACAAACAATTGTTTGTGCAGAAGAGAGATAGGAGTAGTTTGTGAGAAAACAGATATTGTCGTAATAAGAGACTGTCCTTGCTCCTTCCCAGCGCTTGTGAATCTACTACCTCATTCTCCCAAATCCTTATTCTCACAGAGCCTTCAATATCACTTTACACTCTAAAGGGACCAATATTCATCAGCACCCTCTCAGATAAAAATTACGACAATATATGGGGAGCTCGTTCGAGATTCTGAACTTAGTTAAAATAGAGTGTGGTTGATTGTCTTTGTGAAGTAGGGTATAATCTTTAAAAGTATTACTTCCCCTAGACCAAGCCGTTCAGTATTTTGGGCCAACCACACAATAATTAAGACAGGTTTGTTTTTCCACAGGAACAGGCAGTTAGTGATAATAAAAGATTGTCACATTTGTATTCTCTGGCAGAGGGAATTGAAAATTTGTGGTTATATAATTGCTGGATCTGCGTGATTGTTTTACAATCACTAAAGGTTATGAAGCGTTTGAGTTGAGCTAAGCTAAAGACGGATTGTTCTGATTTTTTAAAAATTAAGTTAACTACGTCTCATCTCAAAAATTGTCTTCAGGGACGGAGTTTGTTGTTAGAGAATTAACATTTTCTGGAAAAAAATTTTTTTCCTTTTAAATTGTTTAATATAAATTTTTCTCTACTGTTAGTAAGAGTAGATTCTTTTCTAGTGTAACTTACCATTTAATTGGCATAGTTGCTTGCGTTACGAGTCTTAAGTGACAATAATAGCGGCGATAAGTTAACACACGAGGTCATTCAGTAAATTTTTTTTACTTTGGTTTTTTCTCGTAGCGGCTTGAGTTTTTCTCCTTCTTGTTCCATCTTACTATTCTCAACAATGGCTGAGAGAATTAGGATAAGATCCATTTTGAGACAGGAAGCGAAAGACTCAGGATAGACACTATTTTATAACTGCAAGGGCAACAAAACAAAGCTGCTCATGCATCAACGCCTGTTGCGTGATAAATTCTCGCAACATCATTTTATTCACTTTTCTCGGTAAGCATTTGTCTTCTCGCGTTGGTTGAATGCAGTTGAGTTTTTGAGCTGTGGTCATTTTGCGCTGGACTGCGCATGACTTGTCTTGCTTTTTGGTCGATCGGTTTCCGCCCACCACTAGTGGAGTGAGCGATTTGGAATGGCGAAAGAGATGCCTCGTTGAAGAGGGGATCTCCGCTATTTTTTTTGTTCTGTCAGGGATGTGTAGTCCTCTTAATGGATATTTCGTTTATTCGAGATAATACCTCTAGTGTTTCCCACATGTCGGGAGGCATAATATTTCTGTGTATTTCCTGAAGGCAAGGTAAATTAACATTTTCATTAACTCTATCGATTTTTGGTCGTGAGCGATTTCTGGTTCATAGCCTGTCTTCGAAAGTCGTCGTCACGAGATGTTTTCCCAGCTCACATGTCGCTGTATTGTGCTGCATCGGTTGATGCAGGTCCCAGGACTATTACTTGCTACTTGGTTACCTGAACTAGGTTTGAAAAACCTTTGTTATCTAGAGGATATTTTTGAGGACATTATTTATACTTCGGCAGACGTGTCTGTCTTGCTGAAGTCAGACTAAGGAGAGTGAACTGATCTCATACATCTGGTTATCTCCTGGCTGTTATAGAAAAGGATGGAGTTTTTCACCTGACTACATTTACAGCACTATGAAATATAACATGCATCTGACTCATCATTGTAATGCTGTCTACCGTCTATTGCTGTATTGAATGTTGCTGTGATAATGACTGTTTGATGTGTCTACATATTCGCGTAACCATTTTGTCACTGTGGCGTCCACAATAAATAATGAAGAAAAACGTCAACGGCTGTTACAAGAATCATTGACTTTATACGTCGTGAGTTTACTGACGTCCTATGTGGATTGCCCTGTTATTTTTGTATGAACATTGTTTTGACTGAACACATCTGCACACTACACAAAACCAGACATGCGGATACCATCCATCATCATATGGCATCACGCATCATTTGGTGGCCATAAGCTGGTTTGATTCTGGTACCAGCAAACACGGGGTCCCTTACCCACTTCATTTTCAACAAGAATTCATCAGCATCCTTCAAGAAATTAACATTCTTCAATACAGTCAACATCTTCACCATTTTCAAAGTACTCGGCGTTGCCCGGTAAAAGTCAAAATTTCAATTTTTTGACGGAAACAAGAATTTGACAGTACCCGGCGTTGTTACATGTTGCCGGATAACTCGGACTGCTGTTATCTTTTACGCAAGTCAAGCAAGTTGCTGCTGTCAAGGTTCCAGTGCTGTCGTTTTTGTGAAGGTCAAGTGCCGGTTGAAACGGGTTGTTTTCTGAAGAAGGCCAAGTACCGATTTCCATCAACTTACTTTTGGATTAGAAGGTCAAGTGCCGAAACAACTCAACACACAGTATTTCAGAAGCTCTTGTACCATCGTGTTAGCAGTGGAAGCAGTTCAGATGTGCCATCATCGTTGGAGCTTCGCTCTTTAGGACGTTGATTGACATCCGTTTTTTCTGCTGTTCGACGATTGGAAGCCTATAAGTTAAGTGGCCTGTTTGTATGTAAACTGTGCCCTTATACTTCTGCTGAGTCTTCTGTGTATCATCTCATTCTATATGTTATATGTCTATATGTTATTTGTATATTTATATGTTTATATTTCAGCGGGTTCTCGGTTGGGTGGTGTCTCCGTTAGATTATGCCACGTCATAGAGGTCGTCTATTGTGAGCGTTTTCTGTAGGGTTTGCAAATTTCCGATACTGGAATTTGCGAAGCGACTTCTGTTGCTATTTATGTTAGCTGTGATGACATGTTTTAATATTGTTTTCGTTATTATTTCGCATTCTTTAGTTTTGTTTTGATTTGTTTGTATTTGTTAGCCTACTCTTGTCTATAATTTAGTTTCAACAACATTTTTGTTTATACACTGTGGTGTCATGTATTTTGTTTAATTCTATCGTAGATATCGTCACATTTTTTGTGATATTTCATTAATTTCTGCTTTATTTTTAGTTGATTTCTGCGAACGTTTTTGTATTGTTGCTGATCTTTGTTATTGTTTACATTGTTATTGTTTACATTGTTTGCATTGTTTACATTTTCAATGTTTACATTCTGCATGTGTTTACATAGTCATTGTTTACAGTTATAGTAATTAGTTAATGGGCTATGCTAATGCACTGTTACTACTACACTGATGATAAATGAATGATGAATAGTGTTGTGCACTATTGAATGAGAAGTGCACTTATGATCAAGAATTGATTGGTGATATTTCATATACAAGTTCTTTGATTGGAGACTTGTTTCCCACAGAGACTGGGATAATATAAGGTGATGTGAATATACAAGTGCTTAATTAAGACTTGTTACACTTAGGTTTGAAATAAATTAGTTAATTATTTCAGGTTTTGGACGCATATGTTAGACAACATGTCTACATTTGAGCACTTTATTGAGCAGGGTAAATTGCTTGGGAAGACTGGTGATAAGTTAGAAGAATTTGCAACTGCTCGATATGATAAAGCAATGGAAGCTGAACAAAAGAAACTGCATATGGAAGCTGAACAAAAGAAACTGCAGATGCAGGTGGATGAAAAAAGATTCCAAATGGAAATGGAAAAACAAAAAAGGGAATCAGAAGCTGAGGAAAGAAAACTCCAGCTAGAGGCTGAAATAAAAGACTTGAAAAAGAAGCTGAGAATAAAAGACTTGAAAAAGAAGCTGAGAATAAAAGACTTGAAAAAGAAGCTGAGAATAAAAGACTTGAAAAAGAAGCTGAGAATAAAAGACTTGAGAAAGAAGCTGAAAGACTTCAAATAGAGGCTCAGGCTGAGGAGAGAAGATTACAGAGAGAATCTGATGAGAGGAAAGAGAAAGCAAAAATGGAACATGAAGAAAAGGTCTTAGCTTTAGAGTTGGAAAAATTGAAATTGATGAACATGAGTAATGGTAATGATTCAAACAAGGGTTCATCTTCTGGTAAGGCTAATAATGATACTTTTAAGATTAAGTTACCAACTTTTAGTCCTTCCAGTGATGACATAATGTTCTATCTGGACAGATTTGAACAAGCATGTACAGCTCATAACATAGACAAAGCAAAATATGTTTATCAGTTATCAGGGATACTGACAGGTAAAGCTCTAAGTATATTAAATATGGTGGATGAACCTGACAAGAACAATTATGAGGTTGTCAGGGCCGCTCTGTTAAAGAAATATCAGCTTAACGAAGACGGCTATCGTCTACAATTTAAAAACATGTTACCTGAAAATGGAGTTGAATTCTCCGAGTTTATTGCAAGAATACGCATTACTTTCTCACGATGGGTTGAACTATCTAAGACGGAAAAAACTTATGAAGGACTTATGGACTTAATACTTAGAGACAAAGTCATGTCGTCTGTCAATGAGTCTTTCCTTGCTTTCCTTCATGAACGTAAACCTAAAACAATAAAAGAAATGGAAGATTTCTGTTGCCAATACGTAACTGCACACCCACACATAACCATGGGTAACTCTAAGGTGAAAGAAGGTTTACCAGTTGCTTCGGCAGCTCCGTATGGTCAAAACTTTGCTCGTAGATTCCAACAAAATTTTGATAGAAAGAGCAGCGGTAATTTCTGTCAAAATCATGGAAACCAATTTCATGGTGATTCTTCTTCGAAGAATTGGAGACAACCTGATAGTGGTCGTTACTATCACCCTAATAATTATAGGCATTTCAAAAGAGGATATGGTAATAGAGGTTATTCCTGCCGAAGACCTCAGAACCAAACAAATAGATGTTCGCATCAATGTGAACATGATAGTAATCGTGGAAACTGGAATTCGAACCAGGATAACAATTACAATAGAGACAATAATAACTGCAGAGATAATAATAACTCTGATAACTTCAGAGGTAATAATAGTCGGGGTAGATCTCAAACACAAAAAAAAAGAGATATCAGCAGGCTAATGCTGTACAACAGGAAACTGAGGGAGCCTGTAATCATGTTGTTGATAATAAAAACTTTGACGCTGTCACTGGTTCTGCTTTTGACTTTGAGAGAGCAAACAAATGCCCCCAATGCAGTACTTTATTCGAACCGGGTACCATAACTACTTTGAGTTGTGGTCACCCACTTCCCGCTCTTCCTGCTGCTGTTGCGCATGACGGGAGGGGTTCTTTAATTCTACATAAGGGTCTTGTTAATGATACTCCGGTCTCACTACTTTTCGATTCCGGATGCACCACTATTGGTGTTAGACAATCGCTTGTAGATCCATCTTGTGCTACAGGAAGGGTTATTAAATGTGTCACATTTGGCGGCACTCTAGAAAAATATCCTACTGCTGTAATTCGCATTGCCACTCCTTTCTTTACTGGAGATGTGCATGCTTGTCTCTTACCTAATCCTATTGCGGACCTTATTATTGGTCGTATTCACGGAGTTAGGGAGTGTACCCCACAGCAGATTGCTGCTTGGGAAGATAATAACATGCAAGCTACAAATGCAGTAGTTACAAGAGCACAAGCTCTACAAACACCCGAAACTTCACTGAATAGTGATAATGAAGTTGATAGCCAAGATAGTCACTTAGTAATCACTCGTGACTCTTTCATAAAATTGCAAGAAGAAGATCCTTCTTTAAAAAAATTCTTCGTTCTTGCGAAGAAAGGTGATCCGAATCAGGATACAAATAGAAAATCTTGGATTGCAATGAGAAACGGCGTACTTGTACGTATGGTACAAGATTCGACTACGTCGGCACATTCGCAAATTCTTGTTCCCAAGAGCATGAGAGTGCAAATATTACAACATGCTCATGACTCGCAATGTGCTGGACATATGGGTTTTTCCCGTACGAAGTCGAGAGTCCTTGCGGCTTTCTTTTGGCCTTTTGTCAATAAGGACATTCGTATTTACTGCCGATCATGCAAGGTATGTCAGGAGGTCAAATCTAGAGGACCACGACATGCTGCGCCTATCCAGGCTGCTGACATTCCTATTCGGCCGTTTCAGAAAATGGCCATAGATATTATTGGCCCTTTTAAGGTCAAGTCGGCCAGAGGACATCAGTTTATCCTTACATGTGTCGATATGTGCACACGTTGGCCAGAGGCTATTCCTCTTAAGAGCATATCTACTACAGATATCGCAGATGCTCTTTGGTTGATATTTTCTCGCTTGGGGTTCCCCAGAGAAATATTGTCAGACCATGGCACTCAACTCATATCTGACACTATGTCACAGGTAATGTCTACCTTACATATTGAACGATCTCTCAGTAGTATCTACCATCCTATGTCTAATGGGTTAGTTGAGCGTCTGAATAGAACGCTCAAGACTTTGCTTGGTAAGATAACTGAAGATCATCCTCAAGATTGGGACAGGGTTTTACCCGCGGCTCTCTTTGCCTATAGAGAAGTCCCTAATGAACACACAGGATTTTCTCCCTTCGAACTTGTCTTTGGCGCGCGTCCACGCGGCCCTATGTCTTTATTACACGATCTCATCACTGCCGATGATATTAGCGATGAAACTCAATCCTCATATGAGTATGTCATTGCTCTTAGACAAAAGATCATTGAGGCATGTAAGCTAGCAACTGCTTCATCAGAAATTGCTAAAGAGAAGGCAAGACAGTTTGCTAACAAGAATAGATGTCTACGACAACTTTGTCCAGGTGACAAAGCATTCGTCCTACTCCCCAGTAGGGAAAATAGACTTCTTATTGCATGGAAAGGTCCGTATGCAATAGTCTCTCGGATTTCCGATGTTGACTATGTGGTAGATATTGATGGAAAGCATAAAACTTTCCACATAAACATGCTTTCGGAATTTCACGAACGTCCGGACTATTTGCTGCCTATTTTCCAGGCAACGGATGATGCTCCTGCACCTCACGGTCATTATTCATCCCTGTCTGTCATACAGGATGAGGAAGCTACCTTCTCTGATGTCAACCTTCCCCTTCCAGTGGTTCCATTACATTCCACGGAATCTTGGAAAAACGTTTCTGTTTCTCCTAATCTTTCTGGTGACGAACATCGACAAGACTTGTCGATGTTACAAACATTTCAGGATGTTCTCACTGACATTCCTGGACACACAGATGTCATAGAACATGACATAATTCTTACCGACAATAATCCAATTAGGGTTAGGCCGTATCCTATTCCTATACACTTTCAGTCGCAAGTGGAAAAGGAATTGGATGAAATGATTCAATTAAATATAATTGAACCATCGACTTCACCATATTCTTCTTCCATGGTTATTGTCCGGAAGAAGGATAAGAACATACGAATTTGTGTTGATTATCGCAAATTGAATCAGGTCACAAAGTTCGATGCTGAACCGATGCCTTTGTTAGAAGATCTACTGATTAGACTTTCTAATTCTAGATTCTTCACTAAACTTGACTTGTCTAAAGGTTATTGGCAAGTGCCTTTAGCAGAGCATGCCAAACCTCTTACTGCTTTTTCTACACCTAGGGGTCTATTTCAATGGAATGTTATGCCTTTTGGTCTCATGAACGCCCCTGCAACTTTCGTTCGCATGATGCGTCGAATTCTGTCACATCGTTCGGATGTCATCGCATACTTAGATGACATCTGTCTCTTCAGTGATACCTGGGAAGATCACTATTTAGGGTTATATGACTTACTGTCCACTCTACGTGAGAATAATTTGACAGCGAAACCTTCTAAAGCTTTTGTTGGTTTTGGTGAAATCTCTTTCCTGGGTCATCGTGTTGGTCATGGTCTCTTGAAGACAGAAGACCACAATACTTCCAAAATACTGAACATCTCTGTTCCTAAACCGAAGAAACAAGTTAGGAGTCTCTTAGGTTTAATTCAATTTTATGGGAGATTTATTCCAAATTTATCTTCGATCATGGCACCTCTCTCAACATTGTTGAAGAAAGGTTCGCCTAATCTGGTCCGTTGGTCTGAAGAATGCCAATCTTCATTAGACCAAATCAAGAATATATTTTCTTCTCCTCCCATCTTAAGATTACCTACTCTTGATAGGACTTTTGTTCTTCGGAGTGATGCTTCATCCACTGGGATTGGAGCAGCACTGATGCAAGAATATGCAAATACTCTGCATCCTGTTATGTACATTTCTAGAAAACTAAATGCGGCAGAGAGGAACTACTCGGTTTTAGACCGTGAGTTGTTAGCGATGGTTTGGTCAATTCTAAAGCTACAAAGATTCCTCCTGGGCGCACATTTCATTCTAGAGACTGATCAGAAAGCTCTTACAGCTATTCAGACTAAGAATTTGAAGAGTTCGAGATCCACTCGATATGCTATAGCTCTTCAACCTTTTCACTTCACGGTACGAGCTATCCGTGGTGCGGATAATGTGATGGCTGACATTTTGTCTAGATGCCCACATGACTCTAACTAATACTTCTGTCCTATATTCCTATATATTACAGAGTCATAACACACCTATATTACTACAATAGATTAGCACATCTGTACTCACTTTATATGTACACACTATCGTGCTTTGTTGTCATCTTCTTCTGTTCGTTTTTTTAAGATGATAGAGGAGGACTGAGTAGTTAATATAAGGGCCGTTAGTTTACTAAACAGCCACAATTATTAATAATGTATTGTACCTTATGAAGCATATTAGTTATTAATTAGCATTATATTGCTTGTACTTTCTCAGAATGTCATTGTTGAGCTGAGGACTTACCTTACTAGTATCAAGCATGACGAGTTCTAGATTGTGTACTTACCCTCGGAATACCAGAGCATATGTCCTGGATCGTCATGTAGTTTAACTTTACTATGTACTTATGTCATTACATGTCAAATAATGTACTATTTAAATTTTCCTATCAGATTTGTACATCCATTTTTAAAGACAATGATTATGGTAACTTGCATACGTATATTGTGTTTACATGCTAACGTGATGTGTGTTGGTGACACCTCCCCGATGTGAATATTTTTTGAGACATATTTATTTTTCTGTTGAGGTATATCCTCACCAGACACTCTATATTTAGCCTCATGTTAGGCAATTTAATTAATTATCAGCGCATAATTCGTGCGTTTTGAGCCGCTTATCGCATGCTCTTTGATATTTAAAAAAAAAAAAAATATGTTCCACATTTTTTTTTTTATCGGGAGGAGGTGGTGATATGTTGCGTGATAAATTCTCGCAACATCATTTTATTACAATATCTATTTTATAACGCAAGGGCAACAACTGCTTGAAATTTATAGTTACTTTTCTCGGTAAGCATTTGTCTTCTCGCGTTGGTATTGAATGCAGTTGAGTTTTTGAGCTGTGGTCATTTTTCGCGCCGGACTGCGCATGACTGGTCTTGCTTTTTGGTCGATCGGTTTCCGCCCACCACTAGTGGAGTGAGCGATTTGAATGGCGAAAGGGATGCCTCGTTGAAGAGGGGATCTCCGCTATTTTTTGTTCTGTCAGGAATGTGAAAGTCCTCTTATGGATATTTCGTTTATTCGAGATGATACCTCTAGTGTTTCCCACATGTCGGGAGGCATAATATTTCTGTGTATTTCCTGAAGGCAAGGTAAATTAACATTTTCATTAACTCTATCGATTTTTGGTCGTGAGCGATTTCTGGTTCATAGCCTGTCTTCGAAAGTCGTCGTCACGAGATGTTTTCCCAGCTCACATGTCGCTGTATTGTGCTGCATCGGTTGATGCAGGTCCCAAGGACTATTACTTGCTACTTGGTTACCTGAACTAGGTTTGAAAAACCTTTGTTATCTAGAGGATATTTTTGAGGACATTATTTATACTTCGGCAGACGTGTCTGTCTTGCTGAAGTCAGACTAAGGAGAGTGAACTGATCTCATATATCTGGTTATCTCCTGGCTGTTATAGAAAAGGATGGAGTTTTTCACCTGACTACATTTACAGCACTATGAAATATAACATGCATCTGACTCATCATTGTAATGCTGTCTACCGTCTATTGCTGTATTGAATGTTGCTGTGATAATGACTGTTTGATGTGTCTACATATTCGCGTAACCATTTTGTCACTGTGGCGTCCACAATAAATAATGAAGAAAAACGTCAACGGCTGTTTCAAGAATCATTGACTTTATACGTCGTGAGTTTACTGACGTCCTATGTGGATTGCCCTGTTATTTTTGTATGAACATTGTTTTTGACTGAACACATCTGCACACTACACAAAACCAGACATGCGGATACCATCCATCATCATATGGCATCACGCATCAACGCCATCATGAGTTTCTGTATGGTACTTCTTTCACGGTGCAAACAGACCATGCTCCACTAGCTTTCCTGGGTGCCAAGAAGGAATTCAACGCAAGGATAATGCGTTGGGCCTTGCTATTGAGTGTTTATTCCTTCAAAGTGGAATATATTCCAGGAAAACAGAATGTCGGAGCTGACTTCTTGAGTAGAAACTGGACCACAGAGGAAGAGGAGAAAATCGACGATGCCAATCATCCAAAAGCTACCGATCAGGGCAGCTTCATTGTCATAAATGAAACATGAAAACGAGTTTCCATGTCTCAAAAGTGGGGACGATTGTGACGTACGTCTAAGTATGACAAATGAATTTCCCTGACTCGATGGATGATAACAGAATATTGGCCTCTCATAACTTTAGAACCCCTGATCATCTGTTGTAACTTTTACTGGCATGCAGCATTTTCCACGAGAACCTTACACGCTGGATCATTAATATGTAGCCTGCTATCTTATGTGAACGTTTGAGATCGCATGGCCTTTGATGGGAGGTTAAATCCCGCCCACAACCATTTCTGAGAACGATTTATAGCAATCTTTTCCTTAACGCCGGCCCAAAAGAGGACGGGCCACAGACTCACTCCTGTTTCTAGAGCAATAAACAGCAGATCATTTTCTTACCTGGCTGTCACCTCGCCTGGTGGGAGTTGCCAAAGCTCTCAGAACAGCGGTACCATCAAAGACGGACAGATCTCAGAATTCAATCGCAGCGGCACACGATCTAAAGAATCAGGGGACTGGCAGCTCACAGAGTTAGCTTCTCGGGAAATTTTCGCACTCTTATGCGAGCAGCCTGAGACGGAAGAAAATCCGTAGACCGGGGAAAACGAAGGAATTGCAGCGATTAACACATCGGCGAGGTACCCCGGATTTTGCTCAAGTTCAAGAAAGGTGCGAAAATTTAACACGCCCTATTCAAGTTACATTCGAGAAGTATAAATAGAGTACTCCGAAAAACTGCATTTTATCGTTCGCTCTGACAGAATCCTAGTTGCACTAGCATAGTCGGATTCCTGCTGGATTTCATCTACCTTCGTGACTATTGGAGTGTATTCTTTCTGTGCAGACGGTAATTTATACATTAGCTTCGAGTGATCAGTGGTCGAGTTATTTCAATTGATTTCAATGGATTGTGGTGTAAATTTAACCTTATTAAATAAACCCATTTTCAAAGTTCTAGTGCAAACTAATGTTACAGCTAAAGTATTTCCTAATACAATTGACGCGTAAATTTATTTTGCAGACGTTAAAGAGAATTATAACTTTAATACAGTTTAGTTCTGTATAGATAGATGTGCTTTTAATTGTTTTAACTCACGGGAAGTTTTCCTGATTTGTTAATTGACGACGCTAATAAGTAAATAGGCTAACTGTAATTTATCGCGTCAGATTATAATATGATTTGTAATGCATTTCTTGTTTTGATTATCTTTCATTCAGAACGATCATTCAACCTGCATCCCAGCAATTATTAATTATATACAGAGTTCTGCCAAACTCAATTCGATAACTCCAGTAACATATGAACTTTTTAAAGCCATTCAAGAAACACTTTAAAAATACTAGTTCATATAGAGTCCTTAAAGAAAACTGGAAGCAGAACATATTTTATTCACTGCCCCTATTTGTGAAGAAAAAGCATCGATCTACCTGAACACTGTCATGTCACGTATATTCAGTGGATTTTACCCTCCCTCCCCCCCCCCCCCCGAAGAAGAACTTACCTCAGTGTTTTTCTTAACTTGTGACATTACGGAAAAAGGAAGTTATCTCCACCAGCTGTGCCAATTTTAGGAACCACACCATACCTCACGCCTAGCCAAGTGCCTGTGACATTCTTTAGGAACTTTATCTAATAACTAAACAGTACCGTTAAACTTCAACGTCCAGCGATTTCGGGACACTTTGTTAACTTCAACAAACCCCAAATCTGGGGCTGTACACGGAAGAAAATACTTTTACCTAAGCCAAGGTTTAGTGCTGTTTTTTTTATGTATTTCCTATGAAGTGCCAGAATTCACCTTTCGGTAAGTCTGCGTGTGTGTTTGTGGGGATGGCCAGCCCTAGTATGTTTTTTTGAATGAAAGGAGATTTATCTTTTCTTTACCCTTTTAATTAGTTCGACATTGTACTAAGGTGCATTATATTCCTTGTACGGGATTTCTCCTAGCGGGATCGGGTAACTGTGTTCCTTCCCCCTCCCGTAAAATTTGTTGATTTAAAGGGAGACAATTGAGACCCTAGCTTTTCCTCTACACCCCCCCCCCCCTTTTCTGTAACCCCTTGCCTCAGAGTAATAACTTTACCAGTGGGTTAAATTGCCTATCTCTGATCCCCCCCCCCCCCCCCCCCCTTTCTTGTCTTTGGGACCGGGTTTTGTCTGTTAGTAAATATAAACGGGAAACGGTGGATGGGATATTTCTCCTCAAAAACCCCTCTTCCCTTGTTATATTTGTATTCTGTAACCTTTGATTTTTGACTGTAAATGTACAATTATGTGTGAATCCTTTATGATAATAAAGGTATTAATCATTAATTGTGTTGGTTGTCGGTTGGCCTAAAACTCCAAACATTTCCATCTGTGTAGGCTGTATTCATGTACGTTGAGCGACAGAATCACCAAATCGGTGAGTGCGCCTGAGCGACTGGAACTGACAAACAATTGTTTGTGCAGAAGAGAGATAGGAGTAGTTTGTGAGAAAACAGATATTGTCGTAATAAGAGACTGTCCTTGCTCCTTCCCAGCGCTTGTGAATCTACTACCTCATTCTCCCAAATCCTTATTCTCACAGAGCCTTCAATATCACTTTACACTCTAAAGGGACCAATATTCATCAGCACCCTCTCAGATAAAAATTACGACACATGCTATGGAATACATTGTAAATAAAATATATCCAACCATGGAAGTGATTCACACTTACACAGATTGATCAGCAACAAGAGCTACAAAAAGTGGGGATGGAGGCTTATGTACACAATTAAAGCATGGACAATAATATGTATCTTAGTGGCCACAAACCTGGGGTCCACCATCAATGACAAACTCTTTCTGGACATATAAATTGACAGCCCCCAAGGCAAAGTTGCAGCCATCTTTTCCCACCTCACAATGCATATTTCAGGAAACTCCAAACTCACAATGAAGACCAAAGCTGCTGTATATAATGCTTGCACCATCAGCACGCTTCTATATGGCAACAAGACATGGACAACCTATGCTAAGCTAGAAAGAAGTCCTAGTACCTTCCATCTACGGTGTCTACGCCACATCCTTGGTATTTTGTGGAAGAACAAAATAACAAACTGGTGTCATGTGCTGGCCGTCAGAGCAAGTATACTCTGCTTAGACAGTACAACCTATGCTGGCTTGGCCATGTCTGCTGCATGGAAGATGGTTGCATCCCCAAAGATATTTTCTACAGGCAACTGGCAGATGTAAAAGAACAGTCGAGTGAGCGCAGCTGAGGTTCCAAGATGAGTGCAAGTGAGACATGAAGGCATTGGACATAAATCCAGCAACCTGGGAGGATGAAGCTGCTGATCGTACTAACTGGCGATGCTCCCTACAGCGCCAGCTCAGATTGGGTAAAAAGAAGCTCCCACAAGAGAAAAGAACACACCGAAAGGGACACTAATAAAAATAAAAAAACTCAGGGCTATCACCTCAGGGGTACATTCCCATAGTTAGTTATGACTGAAGTGGGCTACTACTACCACCACTAGTTGCCAATGAAAAATCCTTACACAACTTTAAAGCTGAGGCAAAAGCTCTAAAAACAGTTGCAATAAACACCATGGTTTAACTCTTTGACTCCGCAATTATTTTCCACTCTGTGCCGTAATTTTAATATGTGATAGACTAAAAACAATGCTCAGAGAGCTGTTTTAGCACGCTCTGGGCGTTGTTCCGGAGTCAAAGAGTTAAAAAAACAAAATTGAAACTTGAGACATGATATTGGTCGTCACAGATTCCTGGTCATCAGTCTTTAACTACGGCACTAATGGAAACTAGCTATAAATTAAACAGAAAACATGGACGGCAGGTTCCTGCTCACTGCAGAATGGATGGAAATAAAAAGGTAAATAGATTTGACAAAGAAGGGAGATGCAAAATTTAGACTGAGGTCAGGACAGCGTACAAAGAATTGAAAACAATTATCAAAAATAACTTGAAAAAAAAAACGACACACAGAATTACCCAGAGTAAGATCTAAAAGAAGCATTTTCTCCTGACCAAGAAGAGCTTAGTGATAATTTTTAATATGAGAACATTCTACTTCACACTCAGGTACCACCTGTTCTTCTTTTCTCTTTTTTTTTTATCTTTAACCACTAACTGTCAAAGCAGTCAGTGACCATCCCGCCTGGTGGTGTCTTGGAGGGCCAGCAACAAACGACTTCCACTTTGGGTACCGTTAATTTGTAAAACTCTGTGAACATTTTTATTATCAGAACAGTCTACTTCAGACTCAAGTACCATCTGCTCAACCAATTAAAAATTGGGCAGATAAACATATGCCTGTATGGGGAGCAGACAACAAACAGTAGATTTAGTCTTAAAAGACTGTCAGCTGCATGACAGAAGCAGACTCGTCGGTATGCCATTCAACCAAGTTGAGGGAGAAACTGTAAAGTGATGAGAGAAGACTGACTCAGAACATCAACTTTATTGTAGAAATTTATGTTGTTACATGAGGGCAAATAAAAACAAAGCAGAAGAAGACTTCCCCAATTACTAGTAATGTTTATTATTTATCTGTCAATTATAGATTGTTCACATTCTATTAAACTTGTTTATTGTTTACATTTTGTTAAACCTGTACTTTCTGTTGAGTTAATAATCAATGTAATTTTTTTGGGTTCCAATGGATTTTTCCTTCATCTATCATTGTATCTGACTACTGATGTAGCTTCATCATAATACATGTCTGTATGGCTCAAAGGGAAAAATAATATTATAATAAGTACAACTTGGAAGTTGTAGTGAACAGTTGTTTGAGAAGAATGTCTGCAGAGTTAAAAAGAGCTGCAACTTGTTAGAGAGCGGTTCTTACATGAACAGAATGTTTGCAAGTATCACCATTTGTGCTCACCATCATTATCTTCTTAGCTCGGTGGTCCGTTCCCCACTTGAGGTGGGATCTTTTAGGAGGTTGACAGGCATGCACGAGTCTAAGTTCGTTCTTCCTTCTTCTTCTTCCTAGTTCGTCCTGGAAAGGAACTTGGTTGCGTTGTGTCGCCGTTTACAGCGAAGCTGCGATATTTGCGCCTTTCGGCCCTACACATCCAACTTCCGCACGGCATTTTTTGGGACCGGGTTTGCCTTCCCTCTTCGATCCCTACTCTCTCAGCCAGTCTGCAGTGATGCAGCCTGTTTCCAGGACCACCTCTTCCAATTTCTTATTCATTGTCCATGTTTCTACACCATGCAGTAGTGAAGAATATATATATCATTTTATGATTATGAGTTTTAATTTGTGAGTTAACTGTTCAGATGTCAGTATATGTCTCATGTTGTTGTGTGTAGCTTTGGCCATTGCTATTCTCTTCTTGATTTCTGTTTCATAGCTGCCATCTTCTGTTATTATATGACCAAGATATGAGAAGCTCTTGACTTGATTCAGGATTTTCCCATTTATGCTTATCTTTAACTTGTGATGTTCACTCGCTTCACTAGTTCTTGTAAATCCTGTTCACTTTAAGCTAACAACACAGTATCATCTGCATATCTAAAGTTGTTTATTGACCTTCCACTTATTTTCAGTCCTGACATTTCCTGTATCACGTTTGAAAATTGTTTCGGTGTATAGACTAGATTACATAGGCAGGGGGACAGCACACAACCTTGTCTGACACGTCTTTTTATGTCGATGTATAGTAAATAATTCCTTCTAGATCTTATTGTAGCAGTTTGCTCCCAATAAAAGTTACTGAGCATTCTTACATCTTTTCCGAATAAATCTCTATCTCGCCTTGGCGTAGCTGGCGAGTCCTTTTTAGGGCTTTATGCTAGCAGATAGATAATGTTGGTCCTTGTCAGGACTTATCAACGCAGATCGGGTTAGCAGTCAACAGAGTTGATTTTTTTTTGGGGATGGTAAATGCGCTGTGATATTTTTTTTTTTTTTGCGTACGCCCGCTAATACTCGAGGCGAAATCTCAGGTTATTATTTATGTCTAACCTGACATTGATTTTACGTGAGTATCCATTTATTTCTTGTACAGAGACAGGTGTCCCTCGCCATTCAGGCAAATACTCGCCGATTTCGGAGGTACCCATTGCAGCTGGGTCGGCTCAGGAGCCGCCAGTCCCTGGTCGACGACACTCCTTCAAATGTCCTCGCCAGGTCTCGAGTTAATCCAGTCCAAATCCCGGTCGACAAAAAATCCTCAAATGCTGTCGCCCGGGTTTGATCCTGTATCACCCGGTCGCCAGAGCGGTGTTGTAACCACTACGCTAGCGCGGCTGTGATATAACTAAATAGGTTCAAAGGAACAAGCCTCGCAAGAAGAAGGCAAAAACCGAACCATAAGATGTCTTTTCCAGCAATAGCTATGTCTTCGATGCATTCAATTATTTTCTCGTGATGAACTCTTTCAAAAGCCTTCTTATAGTCAATGAAGCACATGTTTATACTTGTTTGGACCTCTGTATATTATTGTTCTAGCAAGGCCAGCAATATTATTTTGCTAATATTCTTAGGCAAAATATTGCCTCTTGTTCCGCTGTTCCGTCTAAAACAAAACTGCTCTTCTTGGACTTTGCTGTCTACCTTACTTTTTATTCTTTACTGTATGATTTTGAGCAGTATTTTAATTTCATCACTCATGAGGCTGATTGTTCTGTACAAGGTTGCCACTCAAGTTCTAGAGATAAACTCAGATTTCCGTCAAAAAAAAAAAAATCCAGAAATACCCATATTATTTTATGCCTCAAATACACAGGATAGACGATGCTTACACAATCTTTTAGTGCAACTTTAGCACAAATAATCTGTGTGCTACCAATTTTTATTTATTTCTTCATTTTTATTTTATTTTTTATTACCGAAAATTCACAATTATATAAAAATGATTTTATTAACACCCCAATAAAAGAATGAACCAGAGTTGGGGCACTGTACGAAGGATGGCCGCCGACCGAGCAAAGTGGAATCAATTTGTTGTTGCCCTACAAGACGCCACTAGGCGTGATGGCCACTGACTGCTTTGACGGTCGGCGGCTAAGGATCAAAGAAGAAAGAAGAAGAAGAAGAAGAATATGAACTCTTGAAAATAACATACTTTAACAGTAACATACTTACAGTAGTTACATTAACAACATGTTCCTCAAATCAAATATACAATGTTAGTTGTAACTTGTTACTGTGGAAAATTGTCACTTGTCAGCGACTCGGCATCCATGTCAACAACCTCCCCTTCGTCAAGATCATTTGCATGAATTGACAACGTGGAATTTATGATCTCTGCAAATGTTTATAACTTCAAGCCACTCAAAATAATCAATCCCGTACTGCATCACATAGGCAGCCTTGGTGCGCTTCAGTGACATTTTTTTTAGCAATTGTGCTGTCTGGAAACATCTGCTCGCAGTATTCAATCAAATGATCAGCTTGCGAAAACGGAGTATTATGTTCTGCCATGAAAGCCGACAACAGTATCTCCGCTTTAGCAATTTTGTCTTGGAGACAGGGCTCTTTTGGTTTGATGAAAAACTTGTTAATGTTCAGAGTTTTGCTTTTGGCTTCGAAGTTTTTCTTGTGCTTCTGTGTGCTTTTATGTGTCAATAAAGCTGTTTTGTTGGCATTAGTTAATGTACAGGAACAGACCGTACAAATCGCAGCATAGCGATTGCCAGAGTCCGGCTTTATCTAATCCTTCAGTTTGCTGTCTGTTAGCCATTAGTTAATGTACAGGAACAGACCGTACAATTCGCAGCATAGCGATTGCCAGAGTCCGGCTTTATCTAATCCTTCAGTTTGCTGTCTGTTAGCCATTCCTCAAAATACTTCTATGGCACGCGCCTCAAACAGCCTCTGACAACCAAGTCCAGCTCCCGGCCTTCACGTGTGGCTCAATTTGAGCCCGGCGGAACTGTTTCCACTGACGGGAGAAGGGGCAAAGGCGAGCGACTGGCGCCTTAAAACCAGCAGCTTCGGGCAGATAGGGCTCGTGATCCTTGGTTGGTAGCTTATCTAAGAGAAGGAACTCTGAATTCAAACCACCGCTGCCTTGCGGGAATATCCATTTATGGAATTGGCTTCGGGAGTAAACCCTGAGGATAAATCCGGAGTCGGAGTCCCTAAGGCAGTCTAATGTCGATTCGACATTATTTTGGCAACTCCTGCGACATGGCTGGTACCAAACTGTATCGGCTACTGCCGTTCCTTTGGATCCACCGGCTGTGTGGAGAGGGGGAACATGCTGCATGGGCAACAGCATGATCTCCATATAACTGTGCTAAAGCTCGCGCCCTGGAGAGGACACTCCAGCTTCACCCTATAGGTGTCGGCAAAACACGGGAAGTAGCAGTTACCGGTTATAAGCATTTTGCCCAATTGGCGTAGGGCATGGCGCCAGGGGCTACTTCCGACAGTGGGAGAGGTTCTAGGATCTCACTGGACAGCTACCGCCCGCTTCAAGCTGGGCAGCCCCCAGTCAATAAGGTGTTGTCCCGCCACTGTCTGCTTTCCCCATTGGGTGCATGGGGATTAGGGTCAAACCCGAACTGTGGACAGAAAATTTTGCACCAAGCAATTATAGAAAAAATAGAAATAAGCAAACTCTCAGATTGGGATGCTGGAACGTCCGGACTATGTTGACTGGACTATCCGAAAACCTACAGGATGTAAACGATGTAAGGAAGACAGCCATAATTAATGATGAGCTTAAACGACTTCAGGTGGATATAGCTGCACTTCAGGAAACGCGCCTGGCGGGCTCTGGAACAGTGAGCGAGAAGGACTACACATTTTATTGGCAAGGGAAAGATCTTAATAAAGCTAGAGAACACGGAGTAGGTTTTGCGGTCAAAAAATCGCTAACTAAAATGGTTGAACCAGGCGAGAATGGATCAGAACGCCTGTTAACGCTCCGCCTGCAAACTAGCACAGGTCCCATCACCCTTGTCAGTGTGTATGCTCCTACTCTGTACTCTGCCTCCGAAGCTAAAGATGAGTTCTACGAGAATCTAACAGCAATTATCAAAAACATATCTAGGCAAGAACAGCTTGTTCTCCTTGGTGACTTTAACGCTAGAGTGGGTGCCGATAATGTTTCATGGCCTTCATGTCTGGGCAGGTTTGGTATTGGCAAGATGAATGAAAATGGACAACGGCTCTTAGAGTTGTGCGTCCACCATGACCTCTGCGTGACCAACACCTACTTTCAGACAAAACCCCAGTATAAGGTGTCATGGAGACACCCACGATCCAAGCACTGGCACCAACTTGACCTGATTCTCGTCAGAAGGCCACTCCTCAGGTCTGTGCTCTCCACGCGCTCGTACCATAGTGCAGACTGTGATACAGATCACTCCTTGGTTTGCTGCAAAATCAGAGCACAAATAAAAAAACTCTATCGTGTCAGACATGAAGGGAAACCACGCATTGATACCAGCAAGATGTCAGACCCTTTCATGATCGCTCAATTCACTGCGACCTTCGAGAAAGTGCTCAGTAGCCCTCAGCATGGTGATACTATTACAGAGAACTGGGAGCATCTACGGAACACCATTCAAAGTACTGCACTTGCCACCTTTGGTAAGAAAACAGCAAAGTCAAATGACTGGTTTGATGCTTCATCAGATGTGATGGCACCTGTCATTGAAGCTAAGCGCAGTGCTATGAATGAATACAAACGTTCACCGAGTGCCAGAACCCTACAGATCCTGAGGGCTACGAGAAGCAAAGTTCAACAAACTGCTCGACGCTGTGCAAATGACTACTGGCTCCAGCTCAGTGAGAGCATCCAGATCGCAGCGCAAACAGGCAACATTAGACAAATGTATGACGGTATAAAGAAAGCACTTGGCCCCCATAAAAGTAAGACGGCACCGCTAAAAACCATCAGCGGAGAGAAGCTAACCGATAAGGGTAATATGCCGAACCAACATTAGAGGAACTCAGCAAGGCCATTGATAGCTTGGCCTCTGGCAAAGCACCAGGCAGTGATGGGATTCCTCCTGATTTAATCAAATGCTGTAAGAGCACGCTATTACATCCCCTGCATAGGATGCTGTGCCAGTGCTGGGAAGAGACAACTATTCCCCAAGACATGCGAGATGCCAAGATTGTAACACTGTATAAAAATAAAGGAGACAGAAGTGATTGCAATAACTACAGAGGCATCTCTCTTCTTAGTATTGTTGGAGGGGTTTTTCCCAAAGTCATCTTAATGCGACTACATAAGTTAGCTGAGCGCATATATCCAGAGTCACAGTGTGGATTCCGAGCTGGCAGATCAACAACAGACATGATCTTCTCTCTCCGCCAGCTTCAGGAAAAATCAAGAGAGCAGAAAAGACCATTATATATCGCCTTTATAGACCTCACAAAAGCATTCGACCTGGTTAGTAGGGATGGACTCTTTAAAATCCTCCTGAAAATAGGCTGCCCTTCTAAAATGCTGGAAATGATAAAGTCATTCCATGACGGCATGAAGGGAACAGTCCAATATGCTGGAAGCACGTCACAGCCCTTTGATATACGAAGTGGCGTTAAACAAGGCTGTGTTCTGGCTCCGACCCTCTTCGGAATCTTCTTTGCCTTACTCTTGAAACATGCATTCAGAGATGCAACTGAAGGAATATGCCTTCACACTAGGTCAGATGGCCGTCTGTTTAATCTTTTAAGGCTGAAGGCAAAAACAAAAATCAGAAGGGTCACTATAAGAGACTTGTTGTTCGCTGATGATGCTGCAGTCGTCACTCAAAGCCAACAGGAGCTTCAGAGCTTGATAAATCGCTTCACTAAAGCATGCAAGGACTTTGGCCTCACAATAAGTCTAAAGAAAACGAATGTGCTGAGTCAGGATGTGGGTGCTGCACCAGTTATCACTATCGATAACTATGAATTGGCAGTGGTGCACCACTTCACATACCTAGGGTCTACCATCAATGACAAACTCTCACTGGATACAGAAATCGACAGCCGCATTGGCAAAGCTGCAGCTACCTTTGCCCGCCTCACATCGCGTGTTTGGGGAAACTCTAAACTCACAATGAAGACCAAAGCTGCGGTATATAATGCCTGCGTCACCAGCACACTCCTATATGGCAGCGAGACCTGGACGACCTATGCTAAGCAAGAAAGAAGGCTCAATACCTTCCATTTGCGGTGTCTACGCCGCATCCTCGGCATCTCGTGGAAAGATAAAGTGACAAATGTCGAGGTGTTGTCACGTGCTGGCCTTCAAAGTATGTATACGCTTCTTAGACAGCGCAGAATTCGCTGGCTTGGCCATGTTCGCCGCATGGAAGATGGTCGCATCCCAAAAGATATCTTCTACGGACAATTAGCAGATGGCAAGAGACAGTTGGGCGACCACAGCTGAGGTTCAAAGATGTGTGCAAGAGAGATATGAGGGCACTGGACATGGATCCAGCAACATGGGAGGATGAAGCTGCCGATCGCACTAAGTGGCGATGCTATTTACGGCGCCACCTCAGATTGGGCGAAGAGAGGCTCACACAAGAAGCAGAGGTGAGGAGAAAACGTCGAAAGGAGCACCAGGAAAATAAGCAGCTGAGGGCTGTCACCTCAGGGGCGCATTCCCATAGTCAGTTATGACTGAAGGGGCTATTATTATTATTATTATTATTATTATTAGCCCTTCCTCACAAAAAGCCTGCTGATACCATGGCTTCACATTTTTACGCGGTGGTGCGTGTGTCGTCATGCTGCTACAACTACCTAGCGTACATTCCTCATCGCTCATTTTATAATCTTAATTTTAATTATTTTTTGACAAATCAACAGTATGCTGTTTATCAGCTCAAGTCTAAAATTTAAAAGGAATACTTTCAAACACATCGCAAAAATGACTGAGTGTTGTAGATGACAGCCATTAACAGAATAACATGAAATAGATATCTGATTACTACAATAACACCAACAACAACAAATACTACAATATTAACAACAACAACTACTACAACAATAACAACTACTGCCACTGCTACTACAATAACAACAACTACTGCCACTGCTACTACAATAACAACAACTACTGCCACTGCTACTACAATAACAACAACTACTGCCACTGCTACTACAATAACAACAACTACTGCTACTACAATAACAACAACTACTGCTACTACAATAACAACAACTACTGCTACTACAATAACAACAACTACTGCCACTGCTACTACAATAACAACAACTACTGCCACTGCTACTACAATAACAACAACTACTGCCACTGCTACTACAATAACAACTACTGCTACTGCTACAACAATAACAACAACTACTGCTACTACAATAACAACAACTACTGCCACTGCTACTACAATAACAACAACTACTGCTACTGCTACTACAATAACAACAACTACTGCTACTGCTACTACAATAACAACAACTACTGCTACTGCTACTACAATAACAACAACTACTGCCACTGCTACTACAATAACAACAACTACTGCTACTACAATAACAACAACTACTGCCACTGCTACTACAATAACAACAACTACTGCTACTGCTACTACAATAACAACAACTACTGCTACTGCTACTACAATAACAACAACTACTGCCACTGCTACTACAATAACAACAACTACATCCACTGCTACTACAATAACAACAACTACTGCCACTGCTACTACAATAACAACAACTATAGCCACTGCTACTACAATAACAACAACTACTGCCACTGCTACTACAATAACAACAACTACTGCTACTGCTACTACAATAACAACAACTACTGCTACTGCTACTACAATAACAACAACTACTGCCACTGCTACTACAATAACAACAACTACTGCTACTGCTACTACAATAACAACAACTACTGCTACTACAATAACAACAACTACTGCTACTACAATAACAACAACTACTGCCACTGCTACTATTATAACAACAACTACTGCTACTACAATAACAACAACTACTGCTATTACAATAAAAACAACTACTGCTACTGCTACTACAATAACAACAACTACTGCCACTGCTACTACAATAACAACAACTACATCCACTGCTACTACAATAACAACAACTACTGCCACTGCTACTACAATAACAACAACTACTGCTACTGCTACTACAATAACAACAACTACTGCTACTACAATAACAACATCTACTGCTACTGCTACTACAATAACAATAACTACTGCCACTGTGTCGTAAATTTATTTTGAGAGAAAAGAGTCTTAGAAATAGTAGTCCGGTTTAGAGTGTAGAATGATGATGAAAACTCAGTGATAGAAATGTATAGATTAAATATGATGCTCCACAGAGTGCTGGAGGAGAGTAAAGACAGACGTATTTACGACAAATCGTTTCTCTCAATCTTCTCTTCCACTCTCCTGGTCAAACAATTATTTGCCAGTTTTCCAGACACACGTCTGCGCTCACACCGATTTGTTGCTTCAAGCACTCAGACGACGTGGATACAGCTATATTAAACAAATAGGGAATGTTTGGGCTTTTGGGTATTCCAACACAGTCCGATATAAGTTTATGATGTTTATTTACCGTAAAGATCAAATCACAAAAAAAAAAAACAATATCAAGTGTTACATAAATTTATCATAAGTACGGAAAAATGCAAATATCAAGGTAGGGAGGGGGTGAAGAAGATTGGTATCGACTAAGCCCTTCCCGCTTGTATTAGACAAAGATAAACCCAGTCTCAAGATAGATAGTTATCAGGAGCATAGGAAAGTTAACCCAACAGTGAATTTAATTACTCTGAAAGGGGTGTTACAATATTAGTTATGGTGGTAGACAAAAATTACTGTTATCCCAATGGTGTCTTCCCTTTACTAAGCAAAGAAAAAAAAAGGGGAGGGGGGGGGGGTGAAAACAGAGTTAACAAATTATCCCACTAAAGGGAACAATGCCGGGTATACAGAAACGTATTACCCGGTAGGCAAGTTAACAAATGGTTTGTTGCAAAAAAATTAAATCTCCTGTCATTCATGCACACTGTGCGGATCCACACTCATATACACCACACACTTACCGAGTTGCAGCATCAGTCAATCCATAGAATGATAAACACACTGATTAAACTCTTGACACGTGTTGTAACTGTCTAGCACTTCTATGCCCCGCCCCAGATATTGCGAGTTTTTACTGAGAGCAAATATTCCCGCTTATCGCCGGACTTGAAGTTCTAAGAGTTCTTGTGGTTTATTATAAAGAAACGAGTCTATGGGATGGCACTGGCGCAGTTCAACACAGGGGTGAAAATGAGGTGATGGCAATATTCCTTCACTGCGTGATGACAGCAGCTGACCGGTAAAGTGTTTTTAATCCAGTGAGGAAAAACTAGGCTCAGTCACAGTCAGGTAAATCGGTAATCTCTCACAATAGAGCAGTATATAAACTATCGCTACTGGCACTGTTCATCTTCCAGTTTATCTTACAGATTGTAAGTTAAATTGATGATAATAATCAAATGATCTTGGGTAGGCTTTCCTTCATGTAATTATGCTAGCCAGGTCGTACCGGACCACCACAAGATTTACTTTAAAAAAATGTCTCATCAAACTGTCTGGAAGTTTAACTCTTTAAGTCCCAATCGACTTTATAAAGGCTCAGGGGTTAGACGTGCTTGACCCAATCGACTTTAAAAAGCCTTTAGTATATGTGCCTCTGTTTGAGACTGTTTCTAATTATAACTACCCACAAAGTCATTTCCGACTGCAAGTACATTCTTTTAAATACCGCACGTGTTTAAAAAGGAATGTGTTTCTGTTTTGAGATATTTATTTTTATTTTTTCAAGCGATTTTTTTTTTTAAGGCATATCCTCCATTTTACCTTGAATGATTTTTTTTTAAGCGTATATCTCCATTTTACCTTGAATAACTAATCATTTTTAAATGAAAGCTTTTATACTTGTAGCACAAGAATAAAGTACATCCAATTACCTTCAGTTTCATATACAACAACAAAGTTATTTATGCATATGAACATTTTAAAAAAATTATTTCCAAACAACAGCAATAAAAACGCACTGGGGTGGCCATTTTTGCTTGGGCCAAACCCACTTTTTTGCTTGGGACTGAAAGAGTTAAGAACCGAGTATGGAAACTCTGAAAGATTTCGTTATTGCTGGGATTGCAAAAGGTGATCAATCGCTTTGCACAAAATAGAATTAACTGCAAATATGTATAAAATCCATGGGATGATCTAGCAAGATTTCAAATATCGCTAGTGCTTCTATCAAGTTCTGGCCAGCGAGTGATGAAGTGTATTTCTAAGTGATCTGTATATCTACAACTGGAATGCAAGATGAGTGGGACATGAGAACTTTGACAGCTTTTTTGATCTCATGAACTTTGGGGGATCTGACCGTCAAATCCAAAGAGAGAAGCCGCCCCTGGCCTCTCGTATCTTCGCTCGCTGCTGCCCGTTTCGGCTTTCCCCGTTCGCTCGGTTCTGCGGTTGACACCGAGACGCGAAAATAGCGGCAAGAAACTGCGTCTCGTATCAGGGACCACTACTGTCTTTGATAGCGCCGATAGTCTCCCCTGAAATCCCTCAGTCTGTCTCTTTGATCGTGGTCGCACTATCTGTTTGATTCTGGCAAAGCCCCTCACTGGCCAAGTTAATGAAAATAACTGCCTATGATTGTTCAAGAGATGTTAGTGGGCGTGATTTAATCTCTCCTTAAATCAATGCGATGCCCAGAATCAACGATAGGTAGACTGTCCGCCTATCAATCAGCAAACTTTTTGCCCTCTGTGTGGAACAGTTGCCTAGCTAATGAATCCACGTGAAAGAAGTCCCGTTTTACAAGAATTACAACAAAGTTCAGGGTCAGCCGAGTTCGTCCATCACAATCGTCCCCTCTTTTGAGACGTAAAAACGTGTTTTCATGTTTGATTTATGACGATGAAGCTGCCCTGATCGGTAACTTTTGGATGATTGGTATCTTCACCTTCCTCCTCTTCTTCTGTAGTCCAGTTTCTACTCAGGAAATCAGCCCCGACATTCTGTCTTCCCGGAATATATTCCACTTTGAAAGAATAAACGCTTAAAAGGAGGGCCCAACGCATGATCCTAGCGTTAAATTCTTTATTGGCACCAAGAAATGCTAACGGAGCGTGGTCTGTTTGCACCGTGAAAGATGTACCATAAAGAAACTCATGATGGCGTCTGATACCGTCAATCAGAGCAAGACATTCCCTTTCAACTACGCTGTAGTTCCGTTCCGCTTTATTTAATTTCCGACTGCCATAGGCAACAGGAAATAGCATGTTCAGGTCACTGTCATCGGCTTGAAGCAGTGTTGACCCGATGCCCTGACCTGACGCGTCGACTCTCAGTACAAAAGGTTTCTTGAGGTCAGGCAACCTCAAAATGGGGTATGCAGACAACTGTCCTTTCAAAGTGCTATACGCGTGTTCGCACTTTTGATCCCATATGACCTTATCAGGACAACCTTTCTTTGTGAGGTCAGTCAGAGGTGCCGTCAGTCCGTTGAAGTTCTGGATGTACTTCTGATAGTATGCACATAGCGATATGAAGGAACGTGCGTCTTTCTTCGTTCGGGGTCTTTTTGCTGCCACTATTTTCTCCACGTTCTTCTTAATAGGCATCCTGCATCCGTGAGAAATAGTGTGCCCCAGGAAGTCTAACTGTTCAAACCCGATGAGACATTTGCTAGGTCTGGCTGTGAGACCCGTTTCCTGTAGTCTCCTGAGGAGCATAGCAACCGTAGCAATATGTTATTCATAGGTTTCCGATGCAATTAATATGTCATCCATGAAATTATGGATATGGGGACTTTGCAAAGGTTCTAGAAGCTTCTTCATCATCCTGGTGAACACTCCTGGTGCGTTATGCAAACCGAACGGCATCACGTTAAATGTGTAATGTCCTTCACTAGTGCTGAAAGCTAACAAAGGTTTAATTTCCTCCTTGACTGGTATTTGATAATAACCTTTGCTGAGGTCAATCTTGGAGAAGATCTTTGCTTTGCTGAGCTTGGTGAACAACTCAGAAACAGTTTGGAGAGGTTCGGGCTGGAATTCCGTTACAACGTTTAGCAACCTGTAATCAATGCACAGCCGAACTTCCTTATTGGGCTTCTGCAACAGCACTACGCTCGAGCTGTAAGGAGATGTAGACTCACTGATAATTCCTGCCTGACGCAGCTTGTCTATTTCTCCGCAAAATGCATCCGCTTTAGCGTACGGGATGGGGTAAACTCTGGTTCGAACAGGGGTCTCATTTGTTAATTTCATATCAAATTCAATGAGATTTGTTCGACCAGGTACATCCGTTAAGACTGCACTGTACTGTTTTAGTAGAGCCCTGGTTTCTGTTTGTTGTTCTGGTGAGAGATTGTCGCCGAACTTGACATCTTTAAAGGATTCTGTGGGTTGCAATGGATACTCCATGCAACCATCATCATCTTCCTCGTCTTCCGTTGCTATGGCGACAGCCAGGAGATGCTCGGAGGATGGCACCGGTCTTTCCAAATATTTCTTTAGCAGATTTATGTGGAAGACCTTCTCCTTTCCGTTGATGGAGATCTTGTAATTGGTACGTGAGATCTTTTTAAGGACGGTAAACGGTCCTTGCCATCCGATGCGAAGTTTATTGCTTCCGGTTGGAAGTAGCAATAAGACTTTCTCCCCTGGTTGTAGTTCTCTCTCTTTTGCAGCTTTGTTGTATCTTTTAGTAATTTTAGCGCGGGCTTTCTTAAGGTTGGTAGTAGCTAGATCCCATCCTAGCTTTAGCCTTTCCTTTAGCTCAGATACATACTTGCTTGCGGAGACGACTGTCTCGTCAGCCTTTTGGTCTGTCAGGGACCGAAGTAAGGCTTCTAGTGGTCCCTTAATAGGTCTGCCAAATAAAAGTGTAGCTGGCGCAAAACCCGTAGACGCTTGGCGTACCTCTCGGTAGGCGAATAAGGCAGCCGATATATATTGGTCCCAGTCTTCCGGTTTCTCCTGACCCAGCTTACGTAACATCATGGTGAGGGTACCGTTAAAACGTTCCACGAGCCCATTTCCGGCCGGATGGTAGGGACTTGTGTGGATATGTTTGGCCCTCAAGATCTTAAAGATCTCCTCCATTAACAGGCTACGGAATTGGGATCCATTGTCCGTCAAAACTTGTTGAGGGAATCCCAACCGTGTAAAAATGTGCACAAGGGCTTCTGCGACATGCTTGGAATTAGTGCATGGTAGCGGTACAGCTTCGGCCCACATAGTGCAAGTGTCGACTAAGGTCAGGATGAACATGTTCCTTCTTTTGGTCTTTTCCAGGGGACCAATAATGTCGACAGCAACCCGTTCAAATGGAGTCCCTACTATTGTCATTTGCCCCATAGGTACTGGGGGTGTCAAGTGCTTGGGTGCTACCCGTTGGCACTGGGCGCAGGATTTCACATACCTGACAATGTCAGAGTTCATTCCTGGCCACCAATAGTGGTTTTTTATTCGCTGAATAGTGGCGTTTTGTCCCATATGTCCGCTAAAGGGAAGAGAGTGCCCCATTTCTAAGATCTGGTTTCTGTACTGCGTCGGTACTAGGAGCTGGTTATTCCCCGTGTCCGGGTTGCCCGTTCTACGATACAATACGCCATCCGTAGAAAAGATGTCTCCGTTGTGTCTGGGGTCCTTAGCCATGGGCAGTTTTTTTATAGCAGGGCGCCAGAGTAGGGTCCTTTTGTTGCGCCTCCTTCAGTTCATTCGGCAACAAGTTTGGCGCAGGCTCCCTCTCCTTCTTGGCTTGCCCTCTTGTGGTTACCGCTGCCACAATCGGCTCCTTAGGTCTCCCAATGAACACATATCTACATCCCAAGATAACTGGGTAGATAGGATCATCCATAATGGCCGCTTTAATAACCCCTCTGACAAAATCAGAGTGTATTTCTACCAATGCGATAGGAAGCGTCCTGGGTGCATCACTCCTGAAAACTCCACTAAGTTTGACGGTTTCCTCTGTCTCCTGACCGGGTTTGACTAGGTGCCTACAATCAAAACTTAATCCAGTGTCAAAAAGACAAGTAGTAGAGGTACCGTTCAAAATTACAGTTCCTCGAGTTGAGGGTCGGTCCCCCTCAGGTTGAGAATCACTGATATTGACTCTACCTTTCGAGGCTGTATGCAAACATCCAATGCGGTTTGCACCGGTTTGTTTGCCCTGATCAGACGTTCCTGGTGTAGGGGTCTTCCCTTTTCCTTGACCTTGGTGGCCGCGCTGCCACGTAGGCTTGTTGGGTTGATCAGAATTGTTGTTGTGGAGTATCGGGTTTTGTAGAATTTCGATTTTTCCTGGGGAGGTTTCTGGGTATTATTATCTCGTTGGTTAAAATGTTGAGAGGAATTGGAAGAATAGGATGCCTGCTCTAGATTATGTTTTCGAGATGGCTCATCTGTGGGTTTACGTTTAGTGCTGGGAAGTTCGGCCATTGCATTGCTATAGCGTTCGGCTTTATTGAGTATGTCTTCAAGCCTGACTGCCCCCTGTTCCGCCAAAAATCTACGTGTTTCATTCGACAAAGTGGATTTTATCTGCTCCACAAGAACAAGTTCGAGGAGTCCCTCATATGAAAGAGGTAGGTCAGATAATTCAATGCACTTTGTCAGATAACCCGTGAGACGTGAAGAGAACTGGAGAAATGTTTCCGTGCTCTCTTTTCGGCTGTTTCTGAACAACTGCAGAAACTTTCGGGCAGTCATCTCAAACTGCTGTAGTAAGGCCTTCTTCAACATGTCGTAATCATGTTGATTCGGTCCCAGCTTTGTGTACACGTCATAAGCATTGCCTCTCAGTGACGTTGAAAGTTTGAGCGCCCAGCGGGTACGCTCTAACCCATAAAGATTCGCGAGTCTCTCGAATTTTTCTAGGTAGCTGTCAATTTTTTCGTTAGGGCTAGGAAAAGATTCTAAAGAAAACGACATAGCAGTTAATTGGGCAGATTGAGTACTGGAGAGGTCCATTGATTGAGACTGGGGCGAAGACGGCTCTCCGTTAGTCGAAGTAGAGGCGCCCCGACTCTCTAGAGCCTTAAGCGGCCAGTTCATGTTGTCTTTCCTTGTCTCTCTCTCTCTCTGCGAGTTTCCATCTCTGCTTCAATTTTCTTCTGTTCCAAAAGACGTTCTGCCACTTCTTTCCTCTCAGCTTCGGCTCTCTGTTGCTCCGCGTCATATATTTCCAATTCCTGGTTGATAAACGCGTTTGCAGCTTCTGCATCTAATCCTGCCTCTTTCGCTTCCAGCCTCAAGATGGACCTCATCTTTATCCTCTCTGCCATTGTTAAAGAATAAGATGAAGTATGCCTAGAGAACTAGTAAGAAGAAACGCGAAGGGGAGGAACTCTGAACCGCTACGAGAAAAAAAAACACAAGTATAAATTTACCTGTGTTACCTCCTACCTGTACTGTGCAAACTTATCGCTGCTATTATCTGGCAATTAAGGCTCTAAACGCAAGCGACTATGCCACTAAATGGTAAGTTACACTGGACAAGAATCTACTTTTACTAACAGTAGAGAAAAATTTATATTAAAACAATTTAAAAGGAAAAAAAAAATTTTTCCCTAAATTTTAAATCTCTGACAACAAACTCCGTCCCTAAAGTCAATTATTGAGATGAGACGTTGTTAACTTAATTTTTAAAAATCAGAACAATCCATCTTTAGCTAAGCTCAACTCTTGTTAACTTCAAAAACCTTTAGTGACTGTAAAACAATCATGCAATCCCAGCAACTCTTACAAAGAAAGAAATTGAATTATCTCCGCCAGAGGATAATTATAATAGCAAATATTTTTGTTTATCTGTACTTTCTACTGCTGTGGAGAGAAAACAACCTGTAAATATGCTGTGTGGACAACCCAAATACTTAAAGGACGTTTGTCTAGGGGTGTAATTATTTATTTATTTCCCTAATTCACAAAGACAGATCATTCACACTCTACCTAGTTAGACCCAGACTAAATCAGACTCAAAATATCTTTAACCCGGCTATGCGATTGCCTCAAATGTAGCTCAAGATCCCAGAACCAGCCCACAAATATGTGTGCATCAAATGTATCTCAAAATTATCCCGGCGAGCCAGCCAAATATTGTCGTAAATTTATTTTGAGAGAAAAGAGTCTTAGAAATAGTGGTCCGGTTTAGAGTGTAGAATGATGATGAAAACTCAGTGATAGAAATGTATAGATTAAATATGATGCTCCACAGAGTGCTGGAGGAGAGTAAAGACAGACGCATTTACGACAAATCGTTTCTCTCAATCTTCTCTTCCACTCTCCTGGTCAAACAATTATTTGCCAGTTTTCCAGACACACGTCTGCGCTCACACCGATTTGTTGCTTCAAGCACTCAGACGACGTGGATACAGCTATATTAAACAAATAGGGAATGTTTGGGCTTTTGGGTATTCCAACACAGTCAGATATAAGTTTATGATGTTTATTTACCGTAAAGATCAAATCACAAAAAAAAACAATATCAAGTGTTTCATAAATTTATCATAAGTACGGAAAAATGCAAATATCAAGGTAGGGAGGGGGTGAAGAAGATTGGTATCGACTAAGCCCTTCCCGCTTGTATTAGACAAAGATAAACCCAGTCTCAAGATAGATAGTTATCAGGAGCATAGGAAAGTTAACCCAACAGTGAATTTAATTACTCTGAAAGGGGTGTTACAATATTAGTTATGGTGGTAGACAAAAATTACTGTTATCCCAATGGTGTCTTCCCTTTACTAAGCAAAGAAAAAAAAAGGGGGGGGGATGAAAACAGAGTTAACAAATTATCCCACTAAAGGGAACAATGTCGGGTATACAGAAACGTATTACCCGGTAGGCAAGTTAACAAATGGTTTGTTGCAAAAAAATTAAATCTCCTGTCATTCATGCACACTGTGCGGATCCACACTCATATACACCACACACTTACCGAGTTGCAGCATCAGTCAATCCATAGAATGATAAACACACTGATTAAACTCTTGACACGTGTTGTAACTGTCTAGCACTTCTATGCCCCGCCCCAGATATTGCGAGTTTTTACTGAGAGCAAATATTCCCGCTTATCGCCGGACTTGAAGTTCTAAGAGTTCTTGTGGTTTATTATAAAGAAACGAGTCTATGGGATGGCACTGGCGCAGTTCAACACAGGGGTGAAAATGAGGTGATGGCAATATTCCTTCACTGCGTGATGACAGCAGCTGACCGGTAAAGTGTTTTTAATCCAGTGAGGAAAAACTAGGCTCAGTCACAGTCAGGTAAATCGGTAATCTCTCACAATAGAGCAGTATATAAACTATCGCTACTGGCACTGTTCATCTTCCAGTTTATCTTACAGATTGTAAGTTAAATTGATGATAATAATCAAATGATCTTGGGTAGGCTTTCCTTCATGTAATTATGCTAGCCAGGCCGTACCGGACCACCACAAGATTTACTTTAAAAAAATGTCTCATCAAACTGTCTGGAAGTTTAAGAACCGAGTATGGAAACTCTGAAAGATTTCGTTATTGCTGGGATTGCAAAAGGTGATCAATCGCTTTGCACAAAATAGAATTAACTGCAAATATGTATAAAATCCATGGGATGATCTAGCAAGATTTCAAATATCGCTAGTACATCTATCAAGTTCTGGCCAGCGAGTGATGAAGTGTATTTCTAAGTGATCTGTATATCTACAACTGGAATGCAAGATGAGTGGGACATGAGAACTTTGACAGCTTTTTTGATCTCATGAACTTTGGGGGATCTGACCGCCAAATCCAAAGAGAGAAGCCGCCCCTGGCCTCTCGTATCTTCGCTCGCTGCTGCCCGTTTCGGCTTTCCCCGTTCGCTCGGTTCTGCGGTTGACACCGAGACGCGAAAATAGCGGCAAGAAACTGCGTCTCGTATCAGGGACCACTACTGTCTTTGATAGCGCCGATAGTCTCCCCTGAAATCCCTCAGTCTGTCTCTTTGATCGTGGTCGCACTATCTGTTTGATTCTGGCAAAGCCCCCCACTGGCCAAGTTAATGAAAATAACTGCCTATGATTGTTCAAGAGATGTTAGTGGGCGTGATTTAATCTCTCCTTAAATCAATGCGATGCCCAGAATCAACGATAGGTAGACTGTCCGCCTATCAATCAGCAAACGTGTTTGCCCTCTGTGTGGAACAGTTGCCTAGCTAATGAATCCACGTGAAAGAAGTCCCGTTTTACAAGAATTACAACAAAGTTCAGGGTCAGCCGAGTTCGTCCATCACACACTGCTACTACAATAACAACAACTACTGCCACTGCTACTACAATAACAACAACTACTGCTACTGCTACTTTAATAACAACAACTACTGCCACTGCTACTACAATAACAACAACTACTGCTACTGCTACTACAATAACAACAACTACTGCCACTGCTACTACAATAAAAACAACTACTGCCACTGCTACTACAATAACAACAACTACTGCTACTGCTACTACAATAACAACAACTACTGCTACTACAATAACAACAACTACTGCTACTATAATAACAACAACTACTGGCACTGCTACTATAACAACAACAACTACTGGCACTGCTACTACAATAACAACAACTACTGCTACTGCTACTACAATAACAACAACTACTGCCACTGCTACTACAATAACAACAACTACTGCCACTGCTACTACAATAACAACAACTACTGCTACTACAATAACAACAACTACTGCTACTACAATAACAACAACTACATCCACTGCTACTACAATAACAACAACTACTGCTACTGCTACTACAATAACAACAACTACTGCTACTGCTACTACAATAACAACAACTACTGCCACTGCTACTACAATAACAACAACTACTGCCACTGCTACTACAATAACAACAACTACTGATACTGCTACTACAATAACAACAACTACTGCCACTGCTACTACAATAACAACAACTACTGCCACTGCTACTACAATAACAACAACTACTGCCACTGCTACTACAATAACAACAACTACTGCCACTGCTACTACAATAACAACAACTACTGCCACTGCTACTACAATAACAACAACTACTGCCACTACTACTACAATAACAACAACTACTGCTACTGCTACTACAATAACAATAACTACTGCCACTGCTACTACAATAACAACAACTACTGCCACTGCTACTACAATAACAACAACTACTGCCACTGCTACTACAATAACAACAACTACTGCTACTGCTACTACAATAACAACAACTACTGCCACTGCTACTACAATAACAACAACTACTGCCACTGCTACTACAATAACAACAACTACTGCCACTGCTACTACAATAACAACAACTACTGCTACTGCTACTACAATAACAACAACTACATCTACCGCTACTACAATAACAACAACTACTGCCACTGCTACTACAATAAAACAACTACTGCTACTGCTACTACAATAACAACAACTACTGCCACTGCTACTACAATAACAACAACTACTGCTACTGCTACTACAATAACAACAACTACTGCCACTGCTACTACAATAACAACAACTACTGCCACTGCTACTACAATAACAACAACTACTGCTACTGCTACTACAATAACAACAACTACTGCTACTACAATAACAACAACTACTGCTACTACAATAACAACAACTACTGCCACTGCTACTACAATAACAACTACTGCCACTGCTACTACAATAACAACAACTACTGCTACTGCTACTACAATAACAACAACTACTGCCACTGCTACTACAATAACAACAACTACTGCCACTGCTACTACAATAACAACAACTACTGCTACTACAATAACAACAACTACTGCTACTACAATAACAACAACTACTGCCACTGCTACTACAATAACAACAACTACTGCTACTGCTACTACAATAACAACAACTACTGCTACTGCTACTACAATAACAACAACTACTGCCACTGCTACTACAATAACAACAACTACTGCCACTGCTACTACAATAACAACAACTACTGCTACTGCTACTACAATAACAACAACTACTGCCACTGCTACTACAATAACAACAACTACTGCTACTGCTACTACAATAACAACAACTACTGCCACTGCTACTACAATAACAACAACTACTGCCACTGCTACTACAATAACAACAACTACTGCCACTGCTACTACAATAACAACAACTACTGCCACTGCTACTACAATAACAACAACTACTGCTACTGCTACTACAATAACAACAACTACTGCCACTGCTACTACAATAACAACAACTACTGCCACTGCTACTACAATAACAACAACTACTGCCACTGCTACTACAATAACAACAACTACTGCTACTGCTACTACAATAACAACAACTACTGCTACTGCTACTACAATAACAACAACTACTGCTACTGCTACTACAATAACAACAACTACTGCTACTGCTACTACAATAACAACAACTACTGCCACTGCTACTACAATAACAACAACTACTGCTACTGCTACTACAATAACAACAACTACTGCCACTGCTACTACAATAACAACAACTACTGCTACTGCTACTACAATAACAACAACTACTGCCACTGCTACTACAATAACAACAACTACTGCCACTGCTACTACAATAACAACAACTACTGCCACTGCTACTACAATAACAACAACTACTGCCACTGCTACTACAATAACAACAACTACTGCTACTACAATAACAACAACTACTGCCACTGCTACTACTGCTACTGCTACTACAATAACAACAACTACTGCCACTGCTACTACAATAACAACAACTACTACTGCTACTGCTACTACAATAACAACAACTACTGCCACTGCTACTACAATAACAACAACTACTGCTACTGCTACTACAATAACAACAACTACTGCTACTACAATAACAACAACTACTGCTACTGCTACTACAATAACAACAACTACTGCTACTACAATAACAACAACTACTGCCACTGCTACTACAATAACAACAACTACTGCCACTGCTACTACAATAACAACAACTACTGCTACTGCTACTACAATAACAACAACTACTGCTACTGCTACTACAATAACAACAACTACTGCCACTGCTACTACAATAACAACAACTACTGCTACTACAATAACAACAACTACTGCTACTGCTACTACAATAACAACAACTACTGCTACTGCTACTACAATAACAACTACTGCCACTGCTACTACAATAACAACAACTACTGCCACTGCTACTACAATAACAACAACTACTGCCACTGCTACTACAATAACAACAACTACTGCCACTGCTACTACAATAACAACAACTACTGCCACTGCTACTACAATAACAACAACTACTACTACAATAACAACAACTACTGCCACTGCTACTACAATAACAACAACTACTGCCACTGCTACTACAATAACAACAACTACTGCCACTGCTACTACAATAACAACAACTACTGCCACTGCTACTACAATAACAACAACTACTGCTACTGCTACTACAATAACAACAACTACTGCCACTGCTACTACAATAACAACAACTACTGCCACTGCTACTACAATAACAACAACTACTGCCACTGCTACTACAATAACAACAACTACTGCTACTGCTACTACAATAACAACAACTACTGCTACTGCTACTACAATAACAACAACTACTGCCACTGCTACTACAATAACAACAACTACTGCCACTGCTACTACAATAACAACAACTACTGCTACTGCTACTACTACAATAACAACAACTACTGCCACTGCTACTACAATAACAACAACTACTGCCACTGCTACTACAATAACAATAACAACAACTACTGCCACTGCTACTACAATAACAACAACTACTGCCACTGCTACTACAATAACAACAACTACTGCTACTGCTACTACAATAACAACAACTACTGCTACTGCTACTACAATAACAACAACTACTGCCACTGCTACTACAATAACAACAACTACTGCCACTGCTACTACAATAACAACAACTACTGCTACTACTACTACAATAACAACAACTACTGCTACTACAATAACAACAACTACATCCACTGCTACTACAATAACAACAACTACTGCTACTGCTACTACAATAACAACAACTACTGCTACTGCTACTACAATAACAACAACTACTGCTACTGCTACTACAATAACAACAACTACTGCCACTGCTACTACAATAACAACAACTACTGCCACTGCTACTACAATAACAACAACTACTGCCACTGCTGCTACAATAACAATAACTACTGCTACGAGTAAAAAACAATGTCATTGATGTGGTTAAAAACAAGAATTAAATTTAAGTGGAATAAAAAATATATAGCACATAATGTTTTACATTTAATTATAATATACATATAATGTATAATGCTCAGTGCACAGAATATACATACATTGTAAATGTCAATTGTCAAATATACCCAGATTAATGCAGATTTTGAAGAAAAAAAAAATACCCAGATACCCAGACGGAAGCCAAAAAAACCCAGATCTAGTAAAAAATACCCAGCTGTGGCAACACTGGTTGTTATTATGTTGTTATAGATGCAGCGGCGTTTGGACCCTTTGCCTTCGGCCCAGTGTCATGTAGTGGGTATCTGCGTACGTTCGCAAATTGTTGTTTCGCTCCATTTCTTTCTTTCTTTTGAATCCCTGGGCGTGAGTTATCCACTCTTTTGCCCTTTAGGTGACGAGTTATTCACTCATACCCTTGAGCCAGTTATGGGAGGTGAGGTGTGGGCTTTGTTTCAACCCGAAGGGAGCATCCTAGACTCAGCGGTATGGTACACCAGGCCCACTTTGGCGTGCGTGAGATACCAAGAGGTTTGATACTCTCTACCCGGTGCAGGGGGGTTATATCTCCGAGACAAGACTGACACGAGCAATCAGTCACCGGCCATGGCACGAGCAGCCAGACTTCATAGTGTTGCGGTGGCGAAGCCACCGCCACCATATGGCTGTCGAATGTGGGCTTTCTTGCAACCCCAGGGAGCATCCTAGACTCAGAAGCATATTGCACCAGTCCCACTTTGGAGTGTGTGCCATGTTCCGAGGTTTGATGGCTCTCTACCCTGCAAAGGGGGTTATATCTCCGAGACGAGGAGCGGTCTTGGGCTTTGTTGCAACACCAGGGAACCTGTTGTCGGGTAGCGAGGGTGCAATGCCATGAGAAAAGAGGTTCTCTACCTTGCAAAAGGGGGTTAATCTCCGAGACAAGAATGCGGTATCTGGCAGAGTAGCCGGTCACCGTAGCGGACGTATCGAGGCGTAGGCGCAGCCAACGCCGAGCCTCTACCACTGCCGAACTGCATTACCAAGAAGACACACAGCTCTGCCCCACCTGAACTGGGAAGACCCGGCAACCGGGACCACTCACTATCTCGAGAGGACACGGCAAGTCTATTTACTTGTTTATTAATGGCGTAGGAGCGACCGAGCTTCTACCACTGTCAAGGGACGTCATCTAGACCAGTGTTTCTCAACCCTGATAGTAGCAACGCTTTAAAAAGCCCCCCCCCTTCCTCCACCCTGTTAGCACCCTCTTGCTCTTGATCGTGTACAGACAAACATTTACTCCACCATACTTAAAAAAAAAAAGCAATGCAGTTAATGATTCTTTTTTTTTTAAATTAATGAAGAAAAATATCCCGTACAACCTCTGATGGGTTATAATTTGGATATATATTGTTTTCAATTCCAAATAATATGAACAACTGCCGATATGAGAAAATGGCATCACATGTGTCAAATCATTGTAAATAGGGAAAATCACAATTATCAATTATGCTTCTATGTTGAAAAACAAACAAACAAAAAACGAACAAAATCAAGAAGAAACTCTAAACAACAATAATATTAAAGTGGAGGGGTGTAAAGGCCTAGTGGTTCCAGTTATATAACTGACTTTAATAGATATTTAATTAACTTTCATCTGTTAAAAGTCATATGCATTGTAAGAACAGTATCAGACCTTCACATTCCCAACCACTATATATTAACATTTGTTCGTGTTAGATTGTTTGACTATATTATGCAGCTCCCTAGGTCTGTCTAGGGGAGGGGGGGGGGGGGGGGTTTAGAGGGAATGGGAAATGGCGGTTGAGGGTGGTATGGGGAGCAATAGTTAAGTACACAGGAGCAGCATACGACCTATACTCCTGACGGTCCTACAGGCAGATTGGCGCAACAAGACCAGACCAAAGGATTGGGATATTTCCATCATAATAGTGACCATGACGGTTGATTATTTATTTCGCTTGATGCTGTTAATCAATTTTGTGGGTAAAAGACAGTGTTACTGGAGACCTCCATGTTGAATTTGTAATTTTATTTTCAAAACGACTTCAGTGTTTGTCGGGCGTTATTATTTTTTTGCAAATCTCGAAACAGTGTGGGCGATAGATCCACTCTTTCTATCCCATGTGTTGAGTGTCTTTTTGTTGTACGCCATAATTGTTGAAGGCGATGAAGACATAGTATGGTATCTGTGGTCTGGTTTGTGTAGGATGCAGATGTGTATTCAAACAGTGAGCATTACAAACAAGGCAATCCACACAAGGACGTCACGTTAACCCACGATGTGAAAAGTCAATGATGCTTGCAACAGCTAGTGACGGTTTTTGTATAATTTATTATAGACGCCACAATGACGAGGTGTGTAGACATAACCAAGCAGGTACATCATAGGTACGATCAAACAGTCATTATTACATATGTAGTCAATGCAGCAGGAACAGCAGACAGCATCAAAATAATGTACATCATATGCCTTTTAGGATATCGTAATCAGCTGTACATGTAGTCAGGTAGTAAACTTCCCCTTTCCATAAGAGCTAGTAGATATCAACTAGGAGATTAAATCTGGTCTCCTATTTTTGACCTCAACAAGACAGGCATGACTTTTGAGCGTCACATTATCGTCCTCTATGTTCCTTATACAGCAAAGGTATCAAACCTAGATCCATCAATAAAGGTCAGGAAGCAAATAGTCCGTAGGACAGGCATCAATCGATGCGTGACAATATAAGTGGATCGTGAGCTGAGCAAACTTGTCATATCACAGACTTTATAATAAGGCAGGCTAAGCAAAAGTCAACATCACAAGATGGCGATAAAGTTACTCAGTAAGAAAGATTCAGTTACCTGTTCATCAGGAATTAAATCACATAAATCACGTATGCCTCCAGGCATTTGGAATAATACAGAGATATATCATCTCAAAAAAGGAACAACAATGATGAGGACTCCTTCCTGAATAAACTAAGCGAAGACTAGCACATCGCTATGTCTCGCCTTACCAGCATCTCTGCTCAGACTGACCTGGGCGGAAATCATTTAAACAATGACACAAACAGAGACATGCGCAGACCACGCGAATCGAATACAACTCAGCTAAACTTACGAAACGAAGAATGTTCTACGATGTTCGACTAAAGACTCGAACCTTAAAAGGAAATGAATCTTGAAACATTGCGATTGCCAACTGTTTTCAAAGAACTGATGATCTGAGCGCTCCATATATGGACATGACTCAAAATCGTTCACACAACTATCAACAACCCTAGCTATCAAGATAAGACAACTTCTTGACGACAGCTATCAAGATTAGACGACTGTAGAAATAGAAGTGACTACAATTCCATGAGTTACTTCCCATGCATTAAAAAATTAACTATAGTCAAAATGCATGGTCAGAATAAGTTGCGACAAGTTTAGCGCAACACCATGCAACTGTATTTTTTATATGACCCATTTACCAAAATGGATAAGGTTTTAAAACTTGTCCTGAAAAAGGACTGCCAGCTAATTATAATATATTTTTATAATTTAATAATTATATTAAAATAAGTTAATGAGTTATCTTTTCTTATAAAATAAAGAAAAAGAGACAGCACAAATTATAAAAGCATAGTTATATTAAATATGTGTTTAAGTACGGAATTATATACACCACAAGTTCATTATCCTTGAATTACAAATTGGCGGAGCAAATGATATAAAATTAGTTCTTACAACTCTATAACTATCATAATCATATCATTTTAATAGCGCATAAATGACTGCATATATATATATCTTCAAATCTGAATATTAAAGCCTCTCCTTATGTAACCACTTTAAACATGAAAAAAAATTTAAAAAATTATTAGTTGATAATAATGATATAATTATATATAAATTCACTTACTAGTGAAGCTTAATTGGATCATTGCGCTTGGTGTGACTCAGCCAGTTTTGTAATATTTGGTTCTAAGTTTGTTAACATCCTGTCACAAATCTGCAGTCGGTTTCGTTGCTTTTGTAGTAGCAACACTACTGCACTGAACCCTGTCTCCATCAAATACGACGTTAGGTGGTATGATGTAATTAGCAATTTAGTTTCACACCAAAGAACGGGATACGCAAGCCTCTGCTGGATCCAAAATTGTTCGTAATGTGTGTGACTGAATCGTGCTTTTGCCTCGAAGTCATTTGGAAGCTCAATTAATTCTTCTTGTAAATGTTCACTACCTTGTTCCACGTCTGATTCAAACGGATTAATCACCCAATCCGGTATTATTAGTTCTTGCAAGTCTTTAAATCTTATGCTCGTATCATTTTTTAAAGCGTCCAAATGACTGCAATGAACCTCTAAATCTGAATCTTTAAGTCTGTCCCCACCTAACTGCAGTAAACATGGAAAATGAGAAAGTTCTCGGCGACTAAGATTATTTTTATATAATGTCAATTTGTTGATGAACCCCATGGTAATTCCTTTCACTTTAATCAGACTGATCTCATTTCCTTGTAGCTTAAGAAGAACCTCATTTAACTGTTCAAATAAATCTGAAAGATAGGCCACATCGTTTCGCAATACTTCTCTTTCGATGCTAAATTCTTCTTTGATTGAATCCAAAAACTCTACTGTCTCCTGACAATGGTAACATCCCAGGTACTAAAATTTTGCCTTTGGAATCCTTGAAACACTCCATGGGACGCAGGACAAATAAAAACTATCGGCGAAAGGGAATATCTTGTAATTGTTTCATATTGATTCTTGTAAAAATGTACACAGCGCCCCCCTGAATGGAAGTAGTGACCCCAATCATTGCGACCAATCAGAACGCCCCCAGACATCTTGAAAACGCCCCCCAGGGGGCGATACCGCCCCCGTTGAGAAACACTGATCTAGACGGACACAGACACCTAGCACTGTCTCTACTAAACTGGGAAGACCCGGCGGCCGGGACCACGCACAGTCTCGAGAGGACAAAGATCGCTGAATGGGTGTTTCGCTCTATAAAAGGTATTTCAATTTATCAGGCCTCGGAAGAAGGAGCATTTTCCGAACACCATCGAGTGCTGGGACTTCAAAGAGGTGGTGATCAACAGTTGTAAAGGATTCTTGTGTGGTGTTTTTGTTTTGTTTGATTTTGTTTTGTTTTATCTCTTTTTTTTTTTTTTTTTACCTACACACTGAATTGGTAGTTTTGATTTGCCTTAGTTAAAATTATTTGACCGATGTGATGCCACTTTCCCGTATCGGCAATTATTCATACTACTCGCAATTGAAAATAATATGTATACTAATTATAACCTATCAGAGGCTGAATGGGGTATTTTTCATCTTTAAAATAAAAAAGTTGGAAAGGGGTAAGCACACAGCTGGCACTCCAGGGTGTGTTGTGGGTGGATTCTTTTCAAGTGATTGTTTTACAAGTGGAAAAAAAAATAAAATGGAATAAAATATTTAAAAGCAAATCTGATCACATCAAGAAATTCTCACTAAAATCTCGACTAAAAAATTTAATTTTTATTGCACAACCGATTGTCAGAGTGGTTAGTACGCTGGCTTCTCGCGGCTAAGGTACAGGGTTCAAAACACGGTGACTTCACACGCCAGTCTTCTCACCTATAGGTACATGACTGATCTTGAGTTAGGGAACGAAGAGGCAGCGAAGAAGAGAACAGGTCACCCCACTACTCGAAGCTGAACCTAGTATAGTGAAGTCATAACACTTTTCTCCCCTACGGCAGTATGTGATATGTGACCACCTTTATCTTTATTACACAAACTGCTCTTCAAATTAAATTGTTGTAGGCATATTTGCCATCAAGAGCTTAATTTTGTTTTTTTTTAAAAATCTCGCAACAGGTATTCTACAATTGTTTGTCTGCGTAAGAAAATCGTAATGCAAAAACTCGTTCATCAGTTTTCCCCCCTCAATCTTCATACAGTAAAAGTCCGAAAATCCGGACTGCTCGGGGATTTGGTTAGTCCGGATTTTTTGATTTTCCGGATTCTCGGGTACTACTTTAAAATTCAAATTTAAGGAAAAATAAAGAAGAGATCAACTGGCACATTTTGATGGTTTATTCATTAACAAATACAGAATGCTTCATTTATCAAAATGAGTATATTTATTAGTTTATTTCCGCGACTTCTTTTGCATCTGCTGCACTGCTTGTGGGTGGAACACTTACAAAAGCCCGGGAATTTTAAAAAAGTTTGAGTTTTCAAAAAGTCGGGATTCTCGGGTAGTCCCGATTTCTGGCATCGGAATTTTGGGACGTTTACTGTAGATATTTCCTGCCGTGGACGAGTGATTATTCTGCTGACAAAACCACTTATGTATAGAATTATTCAGGACTTCCTCAAGGCAACCAATAACCACAACAACAACAAAATTCCCCAAAAAACTGATAAAGTACTGTAAATGGTACTTGTAGCCGTTTTGGTTTTTTCGTTCAAAAGATAAAAAAGCAGAATGTATAAAACAAGTATTTTTTTGTGTGCTTTATTTTTAGTACATTAGGTAAGAATAACAAAAGGGGATACCCAAAACCTGCTTTCCCCCTCCCCTCTTTACTTCATCATCATCCTCACCATCATCCTCATTATGATCATCACCATCATCACAGTCATCATCATCATCATCGTCGTCATCATCATCGTCATCATGACATGTCATCAGGGTATACTGTTATTATTGTATTTTTCTCCTCCTTGTAAATCTATATATCGGTAACAACCTGTATTAGTACTTCATTACTGCCGTACTGTTACAACAACAGGTTCGTTCTCAACATGAATAGGTGTCAGGGTTTCATCATTATTAGGATGTTAAAACTGTAGCTTTCTTCTCCATGTAAAGCGGTACGATTATTAATCAGCCACTGCTATACTGTAGTTTCGATCAACCGTAAAGCGGTGTAAGCATTTTATCACTGCTACACTGTTACAACTACGGTGTCGTTTTCCGTGTAAAGCGGTATGAGTATTGTTTCATCAATGCTAACACTGGTACACTTAAGCCTTCTGGCTTTTACCTGGTTGCTTGTATGCAGGAGATCTCACTATGGACCCCCTGATAGACAAGGGGAACTGAGAAGTGGCTTTGTGTAGGATGTGACGATTCCTTGGGAGGGCCCAGAACCAGAGCACAGTATCCCCTTGAATGGCGGAGAATGCATAGTATGCCACACACTTCTTCCTCCAAGCTTGGGACCAGATATAACACCCCTGGAGCATAGGATAGGTCTAGCGACAAAGTGACTTACCTATCAGTTCTCTTCTACCGCTTTCATCGAAAATTGTGCAGTTAACTACCTGATTTGTCTTGTACCATCCCAACCTCTGGTTCTCCAGTTCTGTTCTCCAGTTCTGTTCTCCAGTTCTGTGAACTATTTTCTAAATTTCTGTCCAACATCCATCTCACCACAAGCTGCATAATTTCTCTATGAGCTAATGAGGACGAATAGGGATAAACAAATACATTAACCACAGTGGGCTGATCACCTGCTTGCCAACCAATCTGATTACGGAAACAATGATAGATTGTTTGGTCTGTTTTAGTTCCACAAAGACGCCACTAGGCGTGGTGGAAACAGCGATAGATTGATCAATTTGTTGTTGCCCTAAGACGCCACTAGGCGTACTGGCCACATACTGCTTTGCCGGTTGATGGCTAAGGATGGAAGAAGAAGAAGAAATACATTAACAAAATAATTCATCGCTCAAATTATGTGCTAAATGTATGCTAACTATATAAAACTACATATTAACTACATAATATTCATCGCACAAGTTATGTGCTAAAGATAATAATAATAATAATAATAATAATAATAGCCCCTTCAGTCATAACTGACTAAAGGAATATTTTCCTGGTGTTCCTTTCGACGTTTTCTCCTCTCTTCTGCTTGCCGCGAGAGCTTCTTTTCGCCCAATTTGAAGTGGCGTCATAGATAGAACCGCCACTTCATGCGATCCGCAGCTTCATCCTCCCATGTTGCTGGATTTATGTCCAGTGCCCTCATGTGCAAAAGATATGTTAAATATAGTACATAAAAAATAATCAACAAAAACAAAGCACATACATTAAAATAATGTTTAATTACAATAAATGAATTCAAAACCGAACGTAATTCACATTTGTTTAATGACATTTTCTCAAGCATAATTGAAATAAAGCAACAACAGAAGGCTCATGAATCTAGTAAACACATGATTACTGTCAAATGTAAAATGTTCAGTTTTCAGATACTCTTTCATTATAAATATTAAAACTTATTTCTCTGTCATTCTTTAGTTATGAATATCATCACGTGCCATCTTCACATCGAAGGTCAGCTGCAATAGATCTCCAACGTCTTCTGTCTCTTGTCTTGATGGTGCACTCTGACAGACTCTTTCATGTCTCTTGTCTTGATGGTGCGCTCTGACAGACTCTTTCATGTCTCTTGTCTTGATGGTGCGCTCTGACAGACTCTTTCATGTCTCTTGTCTTGATGGTGCACTCTGATAGACTCTTTCATGTCTCTTGTCTTGATGGTGCGCTCTGACAGACTCTTTCATGTCTCTTGTCTTGATGGTGCGCTCTGACAGACTATTTCATGTCTCTTGTCTTGATGGTGCGCTCTGACAGACTCTTTCATGTCTCTTGTCTTGATGGTGCGCTCTGACAGACTTTTTCATGTCTCTTGTTTTGATGGTGCGCTCTGACAGACTCTTTCATGTCTCTTGTCTTGATGGTGCACTCTGACAGACTCTTTCATGTCTCTTGTCTTGATGGTGCGCTCTGACAGACTCTTTCATGTCTCTTGTCTTGATGGTGTGCTCTGACAGACTCTTTCATGTCTCTTGTCTTGATGGTGCGCTCTGACAGACTATTTCATGTCTCTTGTCTTGACGGTGCGCTCTGACAGACTCTTTCATGTCTCTTGTCTTGATGGTGCGCTCTGACAGACTCTTTCATGTCTCTTGTTTTGATGGTGCGCTCTGACAGACTCTTTCATGTCTCTTGTCTTGATGGTGCACTCTGACAGACTCTTTCATGTCTCTTGTCTTGATGGTGCGCTCTGACAGACTCTTTCATGTCTCTTGTCTTGATGGTGCGCTCTGACAGACTCTCTCCTGTCTCTTGTCTTGATGGTGCGCTCTGATAGACTCTCTCCTGTCCATCTCTTGATGTTATCTTCCCACTTATAGCGCAGTCTTCCTCATGTACGTTTGCCTTCAGCTCTTTCTTCTATCATGGTCTTCAGTGGATGTTATGAATACACTAAACTTAAAATATTAACCTTATCTAAAAAAATTTCGAATACTGGTTCTTGTTATTCTCAACAGAATTATTTTCATCATGGCTACAGTTGTATGAAAAAAAAAAACTGCTGAAAATTATTCATAAAATCGACCCTAATTCATGTTCATCTAACGACCAGTTTCTCATTTTCCTAGGCTCACTGTAAGCTTTAAATATAGACTTACTTACTTAGTCGTTCCTCTTCTACCGTGAGGTGTAGAAGTTAAGAAAAAAGAACGACACACTATCTTATCGTCTGTTTTCCTCCTGGCCTGGTTCCATGCTAAATATAGACATACAAGGATATTCGCTTCTTTTCATTTTATGTAACAACTAGGGCTGAGATCTTTAACGATCAATTAATAGTTTAATAGGTTAAATTTTTTTAATCGATTAATTGATAAAACTAATTTTAATCGCTTATTCCATTTTTAACAACGTTTATGTTTTTTGCTTAAATGCGAGAGCCATTGCTGTGTTTGAAGTTTGTGATATGGAATTTGGCAAGTATGGTCAATGATAATAAATTGTTTGGTTGTAACTTGTCAGTATTTTCATTATATTTTCAGCACGTAGCTGCCTTATAACAAGCAAAAGAAATAAAGTCCTTCGTGATTTTTAAAAAAAAATGTTTTTTATGATTTTAAAAATAATTTTTCTAATTGTTCGAAATTGATTGATTCATCTTCAATTAAAGAAATTCGATTAATCGATTAAGATTTTTTAAATCAGTCACACGCTTTAAACTCTTTTTCGTATTTCTTGCTTATTTTGGAAACTAGAAGATATCGGGGGGCCAAGCTTCATAAGATACTGGAAAGAGGTGTGGATCTCTAAGAATTTAAGAAGCCCTGTTCTAATATGACTAATGAACTTCCGTTGCGTACTGGCCTCTTTCAAGACATGATCATTACTCTTTTTAGTTGTACACGGTATTTTTAACATTCTTTTGTAAAACCTCATCTCATTGGCCTCAGAGGCGTCACTAGGGTTGGTGTCACCCGGTGCGGTAACTCATCGTGTCACCCCCCTGGACCGCATCCCGTACCAGACCATACAGAATCCTTAGTAATGTTTTTTGTACAAATGTTACTCGTAAATGCATATGGAAATATACTCATAAATGAAATAATACCAAAAAAATAAACAGGAACAAAAACACAAGCATGTCAGCACTTTGTGAACATCTTGACTAAATCATAACTTTCCTTTCTAGGTCTTCAAAGCTGCGAACGTGTGAATCACTTCATCGAAATCAATGCGCTTACGTATTAAAAGGTTCAAAAAGTAAACTATAGTCCGTTCGGAAATTCGTTCCCACAGAAAGTGTCAATTTTCTCCAAAACTGTTTGTTGTATGGACATGAATTTTTGCATGCAGTCTTAGATTTTCCGGTTTTTGTGTTTTGTTTTCATAGCACTGAAAACGTAGGGAGGATCAGAGCGAAATCAAAGCACTTAATATGGAATCGATAACGCAGCCGCGGACCACCTGATAATGCGCCGCGGACCACCTGATAATGCGCCGCGGACCACAGGTTGGGAACCACTGTTCTATATAATGTTATTAACGTGCCCAGGTATTAGAACACATTAGTTAACACATAACTAATTCTTCAAACCTAAAGATCTTTTATGTTTGGACATGCGCCCTAATATAACCGGATAGGTTGGACGGGACGCGCCTCGTCAAAACGAGGCAAAATTTTATTTAAAAAAAAAGGTATTAGAATCTATTGAGTTTTATTTTAAAACTGTTCTATTTACTTCGATAGTGCATTCTGGAGAATTTCTTTCCTTTTAAATGACCATTACTTGGACTGTTTTCTTTCTGCTACTTAGACTAAGGCTTTTATTTTCCCGTTAGTGTAAAAGCCCGCCATAAGACGGGAATTAAATTCAAAAGCATCAATACTTAACGGCAATTTTACTTATTCAAAAGTATTTTTAAAAACCCACTGTGCATCACCACAGTATACGAACTACGTAGCAGCAGCGAGGATCCCAATGTGTGTGCACGGGATCACACATTCTATAAATATATTTTTGTGCATACCGTCATTTGCGCATTCTTCTTTGGTAAGTGTTACTATTTTTTGGAGATTACATATAAGGGAAACAATACAATTAATGTCTAGCTTTCAACCAAAGTTGCATCCCTTAGCGTTACGCACTGACAGAAAAAGCTGGGATTTTATATATAGGATATAGGATTCTGTAACTACTGTGGAAATGAATATATAAACCATCATCCTTATTTTCATTTGAGCTCCTTACGCAGCATGGGGTCACTACTGTAGCTAGCCCCTTGCAGGAAGCCTGCACCACGCATTCACATGCTCTTGCAGCGGTGGTTTCTGAGGCAGGTTCTTTTACATAATGAGGTGGCCAGTCCTACGCACAACCTCATATTGGTCGCCTTGTACGACATGCCTGAGGGTACAGTCGTCCTATTCTTTGTTTACCTCCCCGAAGAACCCCGGAAACTACACGAGACAAAAATATAAACGGTAGCGTAAAAAATAACATTTACATAAATAAGCTACAGGGAAAAAAAAAAAAACAATGTTGAACCGTTGAACCGGCGATATTAAAATGTGGCTCTACGTCAGGGATCCTCAAATATTTTTGAGTTCCGACTCTTCCATAGAATCCTTGATCCTTAATCGCCCCCCCCCCCTCCCCCCCGGCAAAACACAAATAAACAATATATAAGAAAGTGATTATGACCCCTTTAAAGCCCAAGCGCTTCTAAAACTGAACACTAAATGTTAAACTTTGTTCATGTTTCTAAGACTGAATACGCATTTTAGAATGTCTCTTTTTATATAAATTTGAACACCGTTCCTTTACTTACAGAATGACGCCATATTTAACCCACTAGGTTTTAACACGTGTTTTAGTTTGAAATATTCATAGTTATAAATGATGTGTCATATATGGACCTCTGGGCCTTGAGGAGAAAAAGGCACAATAAATTAACATGACTTATTTATTGAACTGGTTAAATTCATTAAAGGGAAGGATATGGTTGATGAACATTAACAAGGGTATTGATATTTGGTTATAGATTGTTGAGCTTTGATTGTTAGTCACCACGCTCTTCCAGGTTCAGTCTGTCCCTTTACTTTGAAAAATCTACATTTGCGTGGCTAAAACCAGCTTCAATCATGTACGCAGTTGGGAACGTAATTAAAAACGGCTCACTTGCTGAACAGAGTTTGGGGTATTTTGTAGCAGTATTTCCAGATAAAAATGTTGAGCCACAGCAGGCATTTTTATTTCTGATATGATTGTCAACTTTCTACTCCAGAATTTTAATCGACCCTCTTGGGTTTATCGACCACCTCGATGTCAATATCGATCCTTTGGGAGCCTATCTCGACCACTTTAAGGACCTTTGCTCTACATAAAGAAAAACAAAAAAAGTGTATGATCATAAAAAAAGTGCAGCCAAATAAAAGAATAGTCACTCTACCAATCAGATTATTTAAAACATAAATTATCGTTTATATTTATAGCTTGAATTAGCTAAGTAAGTGTTACTAAACACAAATATGATTTCTTAAAAAAACAAACCAACAACAACAAACCCACAAATGAGGTCAACAATATGTAGCTAGATGCATGGGTGCGCATAGTTTGTAGCAACAATCGCAGACCATGCTGGACCTGGCAACAGCACGCTTCCTGCGGTTATCGCGTTTTTTAAACATGCGGAATAGCGTCCTTGTCATGTCTTGGATACGTGACAACTCTTGTCGACTATCAATGGCAGATGGGTCAGTAATGTCCCTTGAGCTATATTGCTTGTAATGCATTGATTTTAATTTTCGGTACCGTATTCATTTCCCTGAAGCAAACAGAATTCAAGTTTTTCAAACATAGTTTCATGTGTAAAAATAATTTTGACTGGCTAATTTTTATTAACCATGGGGTCTTTTGATGGGTCATCAAAATAGTAACGTGGCTGGAGGTATTCCAGTAGAGTGGTAGGGTACCTCCTTATACGCAAATAAAGCTGCAGGTAAGAACGAATCACGGGATTCTGGTTCCTCCTGTGCGAGCTTAAGTAAAATTGTAAGTAGAGTCCCGTTATATCTTTCCACTTGTCCAATCGATTGTGGATGATAAAATGTGCGGACGAGAATATTTTGAAAAATCCTAAAAACTTCCTCCATCAGTTTCCCTCTGAACTGTGAACCATTGTCAGTTAATATCTGATAAGGGTATCCTAATCTTGAATATACTGAGAGCAAAGCCTCTCCTACATGTATTGAGTCTGCTGAGGGTAGAGCAATCGCTTCCCCCCGCATAGTACATGTCTACCAGAGAAAAGATGTATTTTTTCGGAAACTGATGAAAAGCGTATACAGTCTGCTGAAATGAAGAATTTAATGAAAAGTAAGCTGCAAAGTATGACACAGAACATGGAATCAATAAAGGAAAATACCAGAGATGATTCCTACATAGCAGGGGGAAACCGAGGTGAGTAAATTTTGTGTAAAAGTGTAATTCCTCCCTTTTTTCTTCATTTTCTCAAAACCTCATTTTTCACACAAATGTGGGCACGTTGCCCATGATTTTTCAAAAACTATTAGCGATACAGCAGTAAGTTTTGGGCCACATGCTGTACACATAGTGCTCATTAAAATAAACTAAAATAAAGGATATATGTTAACAAACTACAAAACTGTTAAGAAATAGCTAAGATACCCCCCTTAAAAATTTCAACTATTTTTCGATTGGTATGTTAAAATCCAAAAAAACTCATATATCAAACCAATCAAAATTATTTTAGTTTACAATCATTATCATACATTAACAAATGAAACAGACAAATTTCATAAGTCAAGTTGTACTCAGATTTGAGATATCTTGGGCAACAAACTACCCAAAAAAGCTAAAATTTGCCTTTTTTTCACTGTTTTTCCGCCATAGATTGCAAGATTTTAGTATATACCTCAATGTTTTGTATTTTTTTCAGTCACTTTGCTTGTATAAATGACCAGATATAGATATTAACTTATAATTATGTGTTTTTCATTTTGGGGGTTTAACCTCCCCTTCATAAGAGCCAGCCTGTACAAAGAAGCTGTGTGTGATTTGCCAGACCAGCACTAACAGATGAACATAGTGTCTAATGCTTCAATCACAACCATCTATTTCATGAATACAGGTTAGCAACCTATTATCCAAAACCTTTGGAGCCAGATATGTTCAGGAATTAAGAATTTTCCAAATTTCAGAATGGTATCATGGTACATGTACCGCATATGATGGTAACTTTCTAGAAAGGTAAGATATAGCACCATGCAAGCAAACAGTTGTCCTTTTTGTCATTAGTTTATGGTCATCACTGTCGGTGTAAAACTTCAAAAACTTGTTTTTTTAATTGGTAGTTCCCATTGCATTTCTTTGGCCTCCCACTTTAACATGCATGAGGACTTTTAGCTTCACTTTAAATCTGTAGCACACTGCAGAAAGTGAGTAAGCCATTGCACTAAGATGGCAAGGGCTATTTATGTCATATTCTTCTAAAGCCTTTTAAGTGTTGATTTTTAATCAGTGAAGATCATCATATTTGAGGGCATATAATTTCTTGTTTGAATTGGCTGTCTATTGCTGTGAGAGTGGTGTCTATTGCTATAATTTCTGCTCGGTAATTAGTACAGAATTCTCCACATGGTTCATATATTTCTAGTGTGCTGCCACTTGAGTATTTCATGTACACGTACGGTTCAAGTCCAGCATTTATGGTGGCCTTGAATGCTGAGCCATCTGTGTATGCATGTATTGCAGCGTTAGGGTAGCTTATAGTTTCTAAAGTAGCTGTTTTAAGTACTGTTAAGTTGGTCTCTTGTTAATGTGCTATCCATGAGTGTGGCTTTTATTATGGGTAGTTTTAACTCCTTTTTGGGATAAGTGACGTGGTATTTTTCAACGATTTCTCATGCCTGTGGGAAGTAGTGTCATTCTGTTATAATTGCTTCTACCTGTAGTGGTGATTTTTGTTTTAATCTGAGAATGGGCTTCTAGTTTTCTACCAGTTGTCTGTTTCGGTGTTCTTTTCTCAATCTTTTATAGCACTCTGTTGCTTCCAGAAAAGCATGTTTACGTCGCAGGTCCATAGGTTCAAATGAGAAGAGGTGAGAGTTTCATTCCAGACTTTGTTCTACTATTATTATCAATGTGGCTATCTGGTCTATAAGGATTGTTTTGTCTGAAACATGATTGTTCATCTCTCAATTGTCTATCTATAGACTCTTAATCTCTCAAGGATGATCCTGTTTAATATTTTTCCTGGCACTGATAGTAACATTATTCTTCTGCAATGTGTGCACTCTTGTAAATTCCCATTCTTAGGCAACTTGACCGGATAACCTTCCTTCCATTCTGCTGGTATTTCTTCTCTCCCAGACTTTACTAAGCAGTTTGTATAATATCTCTGTAGAGCTGTCAATGTCTGCTTTGAATTCCACTGCTGGAATGTCATCTGGATCAGCTGCTTTTCCATCCTTTAGAAGCTTTATTCATTTCATTCATTCATTACCCTTCTGGTTCTTGTCATCAATTCCACAATATAATGTTTACTAAGTTGCATAGCTCCCTGGGTAGATCAGTGTTTAGCACAGTCTCTCTTATGTTGGGGGCAATTGATCATTGACCATAAGTCATAATAAGTTTGTCTACCAAAGATCCGTTAAAGTTGAACAGAATGAAAATGTTTTAAATGATCACAGGAGAATTGGTGTTGTCATCAGGACATGCATTAAAAAAAAGACAAAACAAAAAATTACAATGCATGCCGTACAACCCTCGATGGGTTATAATTAGAATATAAAGTGTAATAAATTCAAGACAGTATAGTAACTTCTTTCCCACTCCACTCAGTCCAAATAGAGTACATCAACACCAAAATTGTGTATGTATGTGTGAACTACCCTTCCCAAGCAACAACAAACAATAAAAATAAATAACAAATAATAAACAAACAAACAAAAAGGAACGAAAAAACAAACAAACAAACAAACAAACAAAGTAAAGTCTCGCATAATTGCCCTGGTGTTAACAAGGTGAAAAGGAGTGAGAAAGCCTAGGGGTGTTTTAGATTACACCAAATCCACCAATTATCTGTGATCATTCACACGAGCACCTCATCAGACTACCCTTTATCCTCACACCATCATTCAAACGAGCACCCCATTAGACTACCCTTTATCCTCACCCTATCATTCAGACGAGCACCCCTTCAGACTACCCTTTATCCTCACACCATCATTCACACGAGCAACTTATCAGACCACCCTTTATCTTCACACCATCATTCGCACGAGCACCCCATCAGACTACCCTTTATCCTCGCACCATCATTCACACGAGCACCGCATCAGACTATCCTTTATCCTCACACCATCATTAACACGAGCACCCCATTAGACTACCCTTTATCCTCGCACCATCATTCACACGAGCACCTCATCAGACTACTCTTTATCTTCACACCATGATTCACACAAGCACCCCATCAGACTACCCTTTATCCTCACACCATCATCCCCATGAGCACCCCATCAGACTACCCTTTATCCTCGCACCATCATTCACACGAGCACCCCATCAGACTACCCTTTATCCTCACACCATCATCCACATGAGCACCCCATCAGACTACCCTTTATCCTCGCACCATCATGCTCACGAGCACCCCATCAGACTACCCTTTATCCTCGCACCATCATTCACACGAGCACCCCATCAGACTACCCTTTATCTTCACACCATCATGCATACGATCACCCCATCAGACTACCCTTTATCCTCACACCATCATTGATCCTTATACTAGAACATGCAGCAGAAAGAACACAACCTAATTATTCTCCGTCATATTTTGGTGGGTTATTTATTATTTAAAAAAAATAAAATTCCCTGTTTAAATCCGAATGAGTAGTTTTTGCGATTTTCTAGAATATTCTAGAAAACATACGGGCAGACACTTGCCTGATTTAATAGTGCAAGCTCAACAAATCATTGCGTGCCCCAATTTTAAAACAATCATTCATAACAAGCTACTTTTCAGTTGAAGATTACTCGTCATAATGCATTAAGCTCACAGAGTTATTGCCCGCCTCTCCCTTTTTCCTTTTTGGTCAGTGAAATCGATCATTGTTTTGTGTTTGATTTCTCGCAAATGTAAATCAAAATGTCCTTTTCTGTAAAGTCTTCATAACTGTTTGGTTACATTTTTTTCCCAGCAGAAAGATTATTCCCTGTTTGTTTCTTTTACTCACTTCACGTGTTCATTTTCAGAACGGTGCTAGCTCTGAAAGCACTAATTAGTGTTTGCATGTTCAACAATCAATAACACTTAGGAAATGCCTTTTTGGCAAAAGGATTATGTCCTGAAGATAGACTATTTTATCGACGAAACGGTCGCCTGGTTCAGTTTTAACTTTTATGTTTGCAAATGTGCTGAAAGCTGACCACTGAAACAGAAATTTAAGGAAAAACAAAAGGCCTTCAAATGCAGATATACAAAAGATTAAAAGGCACAAGGTTTTCCTATCGCATACAGGGGAGGGAAGTTTTATGGACTTCACAAGACTAGGTTGAGCTTCGAGAAGTGAGGTGAAAAGTTCCATTCCTCGCTGTCGTTGCCTTCCCTAACTCAGAGTCAGGTACCTATTTACAGCTGTGTATGCTGGAGTGTGACATCACCGTGTTTCGAACTCGGTACCTTTGCTGCGAACGAACGAACTTTATTCTCAAAGGGTTAAGAATTTGGCACGCAGGCCCGTCTGACATTCTGCCCGCCCTCTCTCTCTGTCATCATGTAAACTAACCACTTGTCAATCGGACGCTTTACGCAGAAGATTTGAAAGCACGAAAGAAAAAAAAGAAAAAAAAAAGAACCGAAATAAATGATAGATCATAAAACGACCTCGTGTAGTTCCCGGGGCAGGGGAAAGGGGGGGGGGGGGGGGGGGGGGAAGAGGGCTTCTGATCAGACCAAAAAAAAGTTGAATAGGACAACCGCATTCTCACCATGTACAACAACTTGCTACAGAAACTACCACTGGAAGCTGGAAGAGGATGTGAATGCTTGGTTCAAGCTTCCTGTAAAGGAACCAGATACAGTGATGGGTCCATGGTCCATAAGTAGCGACAAGGGAAATGGTAATGAAAACGTCATCATCTTGTGACGTATTCTCTCCAGAACGTTGTCTCCATTACAGCTGCTGTGAACGCATCACGATTCTGGGCAAGTCGACCTGCATCATCTAAAGACAAGTTTAGATTCTCTGTGATGTCCTGGATCCACCGTCATCTAGGTCGTCCCCTTCACCTTTTTCCAGGGACCATGCCTTCCATTACTCAATTTTTCCAGACTATTATGTCTTTTTATATGACCGAAAAATGTCAGCTTCCTTATTGCGATGGTATTTAGGAGCCAAATTTCCTTTACATTTAGTGAGTGCAGTACTTCTTTGTTGGTCTTTTTTTTCTCTGTCCAGGGTATTCTCAACATCCTTCTGTAGCATTTTATTTCGAATGATGTAATATTTTTTGCAACTGTTTTATTAAGTGTTCATGTCTAGCAGCCGTATGCTGCTACTGGGGATATACATGCTCTGATCAGTTGTAACTTTGTTTCTTTGCTTGTGCCTGGCCATAGGTTTTTCACCTGTATTAGTTTATGTGAGGCATTGTACTTGAAAGAAAAGTAAAACAGTTAAATTTATCGAAAGTAAACAGTTAAAACAGTTGGAGCATACCAAATAGGATAAGATTTTATTGACAACCATAATGTCGGCAAAGTTGTGATGCAAACTGGCAACATAATGACAATGAATCTAGCAGAATGCAAACAAGATGTGAATAGGAAGTTCTCTGCCATTGTTCTCTCATTATTATAGGAGATATCTTAAAACAGTTTATATATATATATATATATATATATATATATATATATATATATATATATATATATATATATATATATATATATATATATATATATATATATATATATATATATATATATATATATATATATATAAAATAATATATATAATCTTACCTCGTTTGTTGAGGAAGGCGTCCCAGTTGTCATCTCTGATATCAAGGTCTGCAAGAATGGACAATGGAATACTATACATCTTGTTCACGGCGTAGTTCCTGTCGATAGATCTCTTTCTTGGAAAGTGTTCTGGGTATGCCCGGCTCAGCAGGAAGCAAAGGTTGCTGTGAGCGCGTGATAGCCGGGACCCGCATATTCCCCTTGTATAAAAAAAAGACGAGAATGGATGGTTTGTTATTAGAATTTAATAAACGGAAGAAGAGAGAAATAAACATACATGTCCAGTGGCGTATTTAGATGATAGTGATAGTCTTTCTTTTCGCCTCCCTATTTTACCTGATATACGTAGGGCGGTTCAGATTACGTTGGTGTTGCATTTATTGACGTACGGTTACGTACTTATTTTCTATACTAGTTCTTGGAGTTTTTGTGGTAAAAATGTTTTACAGAGTGGGGGTAACCAGCCCCATGCCCAACCCTCCTTAGTCGCTTTTTACGAATTGCCTGTTACAGTGTTACTGTTATTTTATCGGCTTACGGGCCCTGGTAACACACGGGTGATTCCTGTTGTAGAGGATGCTTATTAACCTAATATATAATACTGATCGTAATGTTATCAGACCTAAAGATCTTATATATTTGGACTTGCGCCCTAATATAACCGACTAGGTTGAACGGGAAATGTCTCGCCAGAAGGCGGCAACATTTTATTTAAAAAAAAAGCTTATTCACCATTTTAAAAATACAATTGTGTATCTTTTGGCGATGCGCTCCGTTCAACCCAGACACATTTCCGTAGTCTATATTAAGGCGTATGTCCAAATATTAAAAAACCTTGTGGTCTAGTTTATTATTTTTTTTGGGTCCGATCATCTGTTAAAGAATACGCTAATTACCATTTCATAACCCTCCACTCCCAAAGGACATAGGCCTTCAACAAACACATGCCAAGTCCTCCTGTTACGTGCCATCATCTCAAGTTCTTTCCACGTTCTCCTCATCATTTTCACCTCTGTTTCCAGCTCTCTTCTCCATGTGCTTCTTGGTCTACCTCTGCCTCTCTTGCCTAGATAAAACAAAACCAAACAAAAACACCAAACACAAATAATATTCAGGGGGAGGAGTATAAAAACCTGGTGTTTCCAGTTAGATATTTAATTGACTTTTACTTGCCTTAAGTCATCAGCTTTTTAGACTTTCTATCCGGCATACGGCTAATATAAACAATACAATTAGGCCTATATCTATGTGAATAAACTGCAAGTGAAAATAACATGTATTTTCGGTTGAAAAATAAAAACAAACAATTTTAACATTTGCTATACAATTTACCATCATCGTCATCATCATCATCACCGTTCTCTGCATCATCATCATCATCACCGCCACCATTTTCCTTTTCGCTTCTTATGGAGCATAGAGCCACCATTGTAGGTGGTCCTTCTTTGCAGGTCGTCTGAACCAAGCAGTCACGTGCTCTTTCAGCTGATGTTTAACGGGCAATTTGTTTTTCATGATGAGGTTGCCTGCCCCATGCCCAACCCCCACAGTAGTAGCCTTGTATGACATACATGAGAACGCAGTAGATCTATTCTCTACACGGGAACAGAGCTATATCAAAGTCGGAAAATTAGACCTGCAGTCTTCAAAGATAACTTTGGTATAACCAATAACATTAGAGATTCATCAGGGAATACTCACTGAGGATGCGGTCTTGAGTTGATGTCACATGTATTACCTTGACCTTCTATCACAGACGTATAATAGATAGCTAATACAAATGTCACGGCTATACAACTTTCAAGATTCAGGTTCATTTCTTCTGAAATGAAAGAATAAAAGGGATATAATCTCTATGGTGAGCACGGTCTATAAATATGGGTTACCGAACCTGAGTTAGCATATTAATTAAAAATGGGTTATAGCCTTGGACAAGGACTTCAAAGCTTGGGGTAATTGGAAAGCAGAGATGGAAATTAATTATCGGATAAACAATCACGCCGAGGGTGATGATGTAATTATGCACACTGATGAGTCTGTAGTCCGCGGTGAGAAACCAGGATGGGACATCGCGGCTAGATTAAAGGGATGGGTATTCGCCGAACAGAGTGGAGCTTACATGACAACAGCCTCCAGCAGGAGAATGTAGATTGAGGTTACTAACGCTGCCCTGGGGAGCCGCGCTGGTGTAATGGCTACGGCGTTGTACTGGCGACCAGGTTTTCATGGTTCAAACCCGGGCGTCAGCGTTTGAAGAAATGTTTACGACCGGAAATTTGACTGAATAACCTGAACGGCTCCTGCACACAAATCCCGTGTGGATGGGAAGGAGCGAAGCTCCTGACCGGGTTGGAAGGAAAGTTCACTGACCCCCCCCCCCCCCCAGCTTCGCAATGACATGTCATTGGGCCAAAAGAGCTGGAAAGCTCGAGTGCCGCTGGTTAGAGAAAAAAAAAAAAAAAACGCAGCCCTGAGGTGGCTGTCTGAAACTTCATCAACCAAAGTAGTTGTGTCAGATTCTCACTTCATGCTTCGGAAGGCTCAAAATGGATGGCTACCTCTTGAATTGAAAACATCCATAGAAGCTTCGAATCTTCAGGAACTGGCGTGGACCTACTGTCCTGGTCATGCAGGGACATATGGCAATAAAAGAGCTAACAGACTAGCTTCGATAGCGCCCATAGTAGGGGCATTAGATATGGATAATGGAGAGATATTAAGAACAGGTAATTTTGCCAATTAGAGAAGGACACTGCAATCGATGAATTCAACAAGGCTAAGATTGCTGGAATTAGGCATCAAAAGTAAAAATAGCAGGAGTAGACGGCATGAGAGGATGCATCCGGCCTGTATACAACCGGCGTGCTTCAGGAGCAGTTATCATTCATACACTTCAACAAGGCATGCTTCAAGAGCAGTTAGCATTCATACACTTCAACATTTGCTGAGGGAGAATTAACACCAATGAGTTTGCCCGGAATGCAGTGACGTTGATTCTGATCAACGATAACAATTCCAAATCCACCTGTCACCTGACATCAGCTTCAGATCTTTGTATCTCTTGCTCACTTATTTCATTTCTGTCTCCAGTTATCATCTCCCTGTGGTCTTCTGTCACTCCCTACTTCTCTTACCCTGGGAATCTAGAAAAAGGACGGCCTTGTAAAAATATCAGCAGGTTTCCTTAAAGTGTGTCCTCTCCATCACAAACGTCTTCTTCTCATCTCTTGTTCTACTTGCTTTATCAGAATCAGATACAGAAACAAATAGGATACAGAGTATCCAGGTCACACACATAATGATGCGTATTACCTGCTCAGCAGAAGAGAACAAGTGGTAATCATCCACATTCCGCAGGGGTCACAACAGAATTCGGATACTATCTATTCAACAAACTAACTATAGGAACTACCGATGAGTGTAACTGTGACTCCTAAACATCTGCTTTAAAGATGCCCAACATACGCGGAGCGAAGGATTCAGGCTTTCAGCGAGTAAAAATGTTAAAGAAGAATTTTGCGCATTTGCTATAGAGCACAAAACAAACGTCTATGTTAGAGAGAAAATAAACACCTATGCAGGCCACCAAGAACCACTTTTGTCAGTAGTGAAACCTCGAAAGCTTGCCTGGTTTGGGCATATAACTCGTCATGACTCCCTTTCGAAAACGATCCTCCAGGGAACAGTCGAAGGTAAACGGAGAAGAGGAAAGCAAAGAAAATCCTGGGCTGATAACATCAAAGAATGGGCAGGGCACGGTTTTCCCACACTTCTACGCATTGCTGAGGATAGAGAGCAGAGGAGGACCCCGTCTGCTGATGCTTCCACCATCTCACCCCTACGACCCATGACGGGTTACGGGTTGAGATGAGATGATGATGAACATATGCGGAACAGAGAAAGCGCATATGGCCGACAACAGTACCATTCGTGGAAAAGCTCCACGGAGATGCAAATAGCCTCAAACTGACTACTGCTTTCTTTGAAAACATTCAAGTAGACGTCTGAGAGTGTACGCAGAAGTTCTACTTGCGCTTGTCTGCTTCTTGTCGTTAGTTCCACGACATCCTGTCGTACCATTTCAACCTTTCTGTTCTACGCAAGGATCCATTTATGAGAGTCTGCTCGTTCTTGGTTGTTGTCTTAGCTGTACTTAATGTTTCGGAGTCTTGCTATCTTCTTCTTCCTTTTCTTTTTCGTTCGTCCTGAACAGGACGTTGGTTGCGTTGTGCTCGTTTACAGCGAAGCTGCGATATTTGCGCCTTTCGGCCGACACATCCGACTTCAGCACGGTATTTTTTGGGACCGGGTTTGTCTTCCCTCTTCGATCCCTACTCTCTCAGCCAGACTGCAGTGATGCAGCCTGTTTCCAGGACCACCACTTGGAGGTGGAGTAGGGTCTTGGTTAGCGCTGGTTCACTGATCCTGACGCAAGCAGTCAAGCTATGAGTCGCTGATTGCATTCATCTCTCTTGCTGCGTCTTCGGTCCCAGAGTCATGCTATCTGACTAACATGCCATTTGAGTTGAAGTTATTTACGATTGTATTAGTAATAACGAACAATTTCTAGTGTAAAGAAGTTATATGTGGGTGTCACGTGGGAGAATGATGGGCAGATTGTTGGTTGGATACAGCAATCCCCCGCGTATTCTGTTAACTGGTTCCTGAAATATCGAGCGCTAACCGAAAAAGCGCTAAAAGAAAAGTCTATAAGACTTAATAGAAAACAAATTAGTTCGTTACCAAGGTGCAGAAAACTATAAAAATTAAGTAAAACTGGTACAGAATAACAACTTAATAGGTAACTGTAAAGGGCAATTTTTACTATCTTGCAATATAATACATTTATATTCTTATTATGTTCGCAAATATTTTGTAAGCAAAGTATTTCCTTTTTAAGTGCTTAAGGAGAAGTCATTTTTGGGTTGCTTCCCTTGAAAATAGTTCTGTCATCTTCGATCGGACTCCGCAGACGACTCTAGGCCTACTGCGATTTATTCTGTGGCTGGGTAGGAATAGATTGTTCTTGCTTCAGTATATCTATGGCCTGAATTTATACGTAGTGTTTGTATGAGTAGGACGAGTCTGTCTTATATATGGATATCTTTGCATTTCTAAGTCGAACTAATTTGGTTGTCGCTAGAAAAGGTCAAAGGCTATGCAGCGGAAGTATCGCTAGCAAAGGGTGTGATCCATGGCTGTCATCCTGTGAGGATGCCGAGTTTTGTTGTAGCAGGCTTTTTGCCGAAATAGTGATCTATATATGGATGGGGAAAAGTGATAATCATTTAGACATGTTGTATGTACTTTACCCCAGTGTTTATTCTCTTTTGCCAAGGAATGGCAAAGTTATATTTCGCATAAAAAGGTAAAACCACAATTTATTATGAACTTGGGCTTCGCCATCGTTGTTGATAAGCAGATGCACAGTGGTACTTTTAAAAAGAATATCCATTCAAAGGAAGAAGACATTCCTATGTATCAGCACTGGATTGTATGATATTATTCAATTACCTCTATGAGAGAACCTATGAAGAAATGAGGACATTTAATGAATGACTAATTTTGGTCTATATTCTATAGTGAGTGAAGCTCACGAGAGAGAGAGAACAGCCATGTTGAAATTCATATACTTTGTATTTATCGAGTGAGAAAAAGGGATGCCTGTACTATCGCTCGATGAACCAAGAGATCACTGCTACATGTGAGAACCCATGTCTGGGATTCCTATATTATGAAATATATATATATTGAACTTTACGTGAAGGAATATTCGCTAGACGAGGTTAGGTCTAGGAGCCTTCCTATGTATTGGTTATGGTCTGACGTGCCCAGTCAGTAAAGCCAGATGATTTACATGATGGAACGCTGAATGCTTATTTACGAATGCTCCATTATGATATTTGCCAAGCATGAATGCTAACTTAAGATGATATTCCTGTGATCAACATTATACTGTCTATGTCGACATTTGTTCCTGTAACCATACACGTACTGTCCAAGTGTGCGTCCCATTAAATGTTATAAAAAGACCACCGTAGTTCCAGTACTTCTTGAATTCGAACAGTGTGAGTATGAGTGATGTACTACCAACCTGTCAACTCTATCGAATCATTCTACCATTCGCGTACTGACATTCAGATACACACTCATTGTTTACACTCACATTCTTGTCGGAGCCTCATCACGTTCCAGGACAAGATGACCTGTATGACCAAAACTGTGCTGGGTTTGATGAGTTGACAATCGTTACACTTTACTACACCAGTCCCAACATCTACATTTATCCACTGGTGGACATTCACATCATTTAACAAATAAAGCATGATTCAACAACTAGTAGCCAGTATGAGTTAACAACTACACAAAGAAAGAGTTTAACAACTGGTGTGCCAGCTTCCTGGGTCAACCTGCACAGTGACCATATTGAGAAGTAAACTACTGAGACCAGACGTTCCTTGGGGTCTGTTACGACACACAAATACATCAGCAGTACAACTCTACAGTGATGTCAGCGTGACCTGTCCTGTCGAGAGTATGCAGTAACTAGGTCAGGGTTTGTTGACATTTGGTTCATTGGACATTTGCCATACAACTGACAGTGTTACACAGCAAGCTTGGTTGAAACATAGAACATTACACATCAGGACTGGAGAATATTTGACAGTGTTTGCGAAAGAAAATGTTATTGAACTGAGAAGTCCTACATTGATTGTTATCATTCAAATCAACGATGGAGCTTCTATTTCTGTGTTGAATTTAAAATAATTAGACCAGAAGTATTTGTTTAATAAAGTACCACAGTACTGTACTATTAGGCAGTGTAACTGAGCCTTCATTCCAACACATTCTTTCTGCAACACTCTATTTACATCATATTGCCATACTATTTATGCATTTATGTATTTATGTTTAACTATTTATATGTGATATTTGTTTGTATCCAGCGGGTTGTTGTTTCGGTTGGGCGGTGTCACACAGCAGAGTATCCCACGTAATAGAGGGTCTGATGTGTGCGTTTCTATAGGTGCAATTTTCTTCATTGGAAATTTGCTGCGACAGCTGTTGCTATTAGTGTTAGCTGTGAAGTCTGTACTCATTGTTGTTTTTGTAATATTCCTCTGTTCTTTAGTTTGTTTTGATTTGTTTGTAATTTGTTGGTCTACCCTATTCTATCTTTCAGTTCTATTCTCAATTTATATTTATATACTGTGGCGTTATTTGTATTTGTTATCCTCTTGCGGTTTATCTTTTATTGTTTTTCCCATTTGATTTATTTCATTTCCGCAAATGTTTTCATGTTTTTCTGTATAACTGTTTTGTTTTGTGCCTGATCGACATACACTATTTAAAATATAGTTGATCATATAAATTGATGTACAAGAATCAACTGATAGTTAATTGCTATTACTAAAGGTACACAGTTGATGATATAAAACACTATTTCTGGTGCACTGCACTTATATTATAGAGTGAACCAGCAACTTATAGCTGTTATTATATAAGGATTTATACAAGACCTTTGTAAGGCTTGTTTCCCACAGTGATTGGGATAGTTAAGTACTATTTTTCACAGGTTACAAAGTTATCATACAAAGTCTTTGATTAAGACTAAGAAAGTAAATTTATTTACTTTTGCAAATTACTGATCTTATTAGACAAGATGTCTACCTTGGATTATTTTATCACACAAGGCAGGGCTCTTGATAAGACTGGTCAGCAGTTAGAAGAATGGGCAGTTGCTCAATATGACAAAGCATTGGCTGCTGAAGAAAGAAAAGCATTGATTGAAGAAAAGAAATTAGAAGCTGAGGAAAGAAAATTACAAAGAGAGGATGAACAAAAGAAATTGCAGATACAGACTGATGAAAAAAGATTCCAGATGGAAATGGAAAAAGAGAAAAGAAAAGATGAAGCTGCTGCTGAAGAGAAAAAATTACAGGCTGCTGCAGAAGAGAGAAAATTACAAGCTGAAGCTCAAGAAAAAAAAAGCAATAAGAGAACATGAACACCAAAAAGAACTTTTAGCATTTGAGTTAGAAAAGTTAAAGTTAACAAACATAAGTAATGTTAATCAAGCATCTAGTGGTAATGGTAAACCCTTTACTTACAAGGTCAAGGTACCAGCGTTCAACCCTTCCAGTGATGACATAACATTCTGGCTAAACAGATTTGAACGCTCGTGTCGAGCACATAATGTGGACAAATCACAATATGCTAACCAGTTATCAGAAAATCTGAAAGGTGATTCTCTGACTAGTTTAAGTTTGGTTGAAGAGGCTGACAAAGATAACTATGATGTTATTAGGGCAGCCTTATTAAAGAAGTATCAGTTGTCTGAAGAGGGTTATCGGAAGTTGTTTAAGACAATGGTGCCTGAGGCAGGTGTAGAATTCTCAGAATTCATTGCAAGGACACGACTTACATTTGATCGTTGGATTGAGCTATCCAAAACAGAAAAGACTTATGAAGCCCTTATGGACTTGATACTCAGAGACAAGATTATGTCAAGTATAAATAAACCTTTCCTCGAATTCTTACATGAGCGTAAACCTAAGTCTCTAAAAGAAATGGAACAGTATTGTACCCAATACGTCACTGCACATCCGGACGTAGCTATTAGCAATAGTAAGGTTAAAGAAGGTATGCCAGTTGCTTCTGCAACACCATACAACCCTAATCACTCTCACAAATTCCAAGGACCTCAAAATAGGTTTAATAAAAAAGGTAACTATTACAGTTATCAGAACCAAGGTAACCAATCATTTCAGGGTTCTTCTTCGAATACCTGGAGAAGAGCTGACAGCCCTCGATTCAGGGGTGGTCATAATTACAGGAACTTTCGCAAAGGAAGTCATTCTAGAAACTATCCAAGTTTTCCTTCATGGAGACAACAGGATCATAATTACCGAGATACTCATTATAATGAATATGATGATAGTAACCAAAGGAGCTATGATTCAAACCCGAGTAGAGGTTATAATAGTGGAAACAATGATAAGTACAGAGGCAATAATAACAGAGGTAGAGCACAATTCAAAAAACATAAAGCTCATTACCAGGCGAACTCTGCACAGCAAGAGTCCCACGAAGCCTATAAACAAAATAAAGATAATGATGACTCTAATAATATGGCATGTGCCGCTTTTGATTTTGGGAGAGCATCTCAGTGCCCCCAATGCAAAACATTATTTGAGCCAACCACAGTGTCTACTTTAAGCTGTGGCCATCCTCTTCCCGCTCTTCCTGCGTCAATCGCGCATGATGGGAGAGGTTCTCTTGTCTTACACAAAGGTTTAGTAAATGACAATCCAGTCTCAGTACTTTTTGATTCTGGATGCACAACTATTGGGGTTAGGCAGTCACTCATAGATCCTTCTCATTCTACAGGCAAAGTAGTCAAATGCGTAACATTTGGCGGCACCATAGAGAAATACTCTACCGCTATCATTAGGATTGCTACTCCTTTCTTCACAGGAGATGTACACGCATGTCTTTTGCCGGATCCGATCGCTGATCTTATCATCGGTCGCATTCACGGAGTCAAAGAATGCACTCCGGAGCAAATTTCCGTTTGGGAAAATCAAAATATGCAATCTGCTAATGCAGTAGTCACTAGAGCTCAAGCTCTCAATATGCCTGAAACTTCATCTGTTGAAGATAATGAAGTGCATAACCAAGATGATCCCTTGGTAATTTCTCGTGACTCGTTTATAAAACAACAAGAAGAAGATCCGACTCTTAAGAAATTCTTCACTCTTGTAACAAAAGGTGATCCGAATAAAGATTCAAATTGTAAATCTTGGATTACAATGAAGAATGGCGTACTTGTACGTATGGTGCAAGACTCCACTAAGTCAAGTCATTCTCAGATTCTTGTACCCAAGAATTTGAGAGTTAAGATCTTACAACATGCACACGACTCTCAGTGTGCTGGTCACATGGGTTTTTCCCGTACAAAGTCAAGAGTTCTTGCGGCTTTCTTTTGGCCTTTTGTGAACAAGGACATACGGATCTATTGTCGATCCTGTAAAGTATGTCAAGAAGTCAAATCCAAAGGTCCTCGTCATGCTGCGCCTATTCAGGCTGCAGATATTCCTATTCGTCCATTCCAGAAAATGGCGATAGACATCATTGGTCCATTCAAGATCAAATCTGCTAGAGGACATCAGTTTATCTTAACGTGTGTAGACATGTGCACACGTTGGCCAGAGGCTATCCCTCTAAAGAGCATTACTACCGCTGACATTGCAGATGCTCTTTGGCTTATATTTTCTCGGCTGGGATTCCCCGGAGAAATATTATCAGATCATGGCACCCAACTGATATCGGATACCATGTCTCAAGTAATGTCTACTCTACAGATAGAGAGATCTTTGAGTAGCATCTATCATCCTATGTCCAATGGGATGGTCGAGCGACTAAATAGAACACTTAAGAACTTATTAGGGAAGATAACTGAGGATCATCCTCAGGATTGGGATAGGGTTTTACCCGCGGCCCTCTTCGCGTACAGAGAGGTCCCCAATGAACATACAGGGTTTTCGCCCTTTGAACTTGTCTTTGGCGCGCGACCGCGCGGCCCAATGTCTTTGCTGCATGATCTTATAACAGCTGACAATATTGACGATGACACAAAATCTTCTTACGAGTATGTCATCGCGCTGAGACAAAAGATTATCGAAGCATGCAAATTGGCAACGTCCTCTTCTGAGTTTGCTAAGCAGAAGGCAAGACAATTTGCTAATAAGAAGAGAACTTTACGACAACTTTGTCCTGGTGACAAAGCATTTGTTTTGCTACCTTGTCGTGAAAATAGACTCCTTATTAGTTGGAAAGGTCCGTACGATATAATATCGAAAATTTCAGATGTTGACTACATCGTCGATATTAACGGGAAGCATAAAACCTTCCACATCAATATGCTTACGGAGTTCCATGAACGTCCTGACTATCTACAGCCTATTTTCCAGGCAACGGACGATTCTCATGTCAAACATGGTCATTACTCATCACTGTCTGTAATACAGGATGAGAGGAAACAAGTTTTTCGGATGTTAATCTCCCGCTTCCAATGATCCCACTTCATTCTAGTGAATCATGGAAAGACGTTACTGTTTCTCCTGATTTGTCTCTAGGAGAACGGCGACAAGTTTCGTCTATGTTACAAACATTTCAGGATGTCCTCACTGACATCCCTGGACAAACTCATGTCATTGAGCATGACATTGTTCTAACTGAACATACTCCAATTAGGGTTAGGCCTTATCCTATCCCTATACATTTCCAAACACAGGTTGAAAAGGAGTTGGATGAAATGATAGATTTACAAATAATCGAACCATCCACTTCTGCATATTCTTCGCCGATGGTTATTGTTCGAAAAAAAGACAATAACATACGTCTTTGCGTTGACTATCGCAAATTGAATCAAGTTACGAAGTTCGATGCTGAACCTATGCCTTTACTAGAAGAGTTACTTACTCGTCTTTCTAAATCGCATTTTTTCACTAAACTTGATTTGTCTAAAGGATATTGGCAAGTTCCATTATCCGAACGCGCCAAACCTCTTACCGCTTTCTCTACTCCCAGAGGCCTTTTCCAATGGAATTTTATGCCTTTCGGCCTTATGAACGCACCAGCTACATTTGTACGCATGATGCGTCGAATCCTATCGTATCGGTCAGATGTCATTGCTTATCTAGACGACATCTGTCTTTTCAGCGATACTTGGGAAGATCACTATTCAGGATTAGTTGAATTATTATCAACTCTGCGTGAGTATAACCTGACAGCAAAACCATCTAAAGCTTGTATTGGCTTTAGCGAAATTGCTTTCTTAGGCCATCGAGTAGGTCACGGTTTCTTGAAGACAGAAGACCATAATATCACTAAGATACTTAACATCTCTATCCCTAGGACTAAAAAGCAAGTGCGAAGTCTTTTAGGTCTCATACAATTTTATGGACGTTTCATTCCGAATCTGTCCTCTATCATGGCACCTCTCTCTACACTATTAAAGAAAGGGTCGCCTAACATGGTTCACTGGTCTCATGAATGCCAATCTTCACTAGAGAAGATCAAAACTATGTTTTCATCACCACCTATTTTAGTGTTACCTACAACAGATAAGACATTTGTTCTTCGTAGTGACGCTTCATCCACTGGGATTGGAGCGGCACTAATGCAAGAGTACTCTGGAACTCTGCATCCTGTAATGTACATATCCAGAAAACTTAATGCTGCAGAAAGGAATTACTCGGTTTTAGACCGTGAATTATTGGCAATGGTTTGGTCAATTCTCAAACTCCAAAGATTCCTTCTGGGCGCGCATTTCGTAGTGGAAACTGACCAAAAAGCTCTTACGGCTATCCAAAGTAAAAACTTGAAGAGCTCGAGATCAACTCGATACGCAATCGCTCTTCAACCTTTTCATTTTTCGGTACGAGCTATCCGTGGTTCAGAAAATGTGATGGCGGACATTCTGTCCAGATGCCCACATGATGCCACTTAACTGTTAAATATTGGATCTTTTTTAATATGTATAACTTTACAACAGTTATTTTTTGTTTCTTTACTAAGATACACATTTGTAATTTAATAATAGAATGATGGTATCGCTACTTAGCGGTTTATTGATGTTAATTCACCGCTGTTCTTTGATGATTGTTTCTTCATAAATCATAAATTTAAGATTGTAGTGTGAATTTTTGGTATGCATTGTATAATTACCAGAATTGTATTATACGTACATCACACCTTCCTGGAAACATTTATTCGTAGGGAAACAATTTCTCTCAGATTTTGAGATATATATTCTCACCAGTCATATTAGGAATTATAGTTATTCCTGATATTTTCATCTGCGCAGTATTCTTGCGTTGTGAGCCTATTCTACGGTGCTCCTAGATGTATTTAAAAAAAAAAATTTTATTTTTTTTTTTCCCGGGAGGTGTGGTAAGACTGTAAAGGGCAATTTTTACTATCTTGCAATATAATACATTTATATTCTTATTATGTTCGCAAATATTTTTGTAAGCAAAGTATTTCCTTTTTAAGTGCTTAAGGAGAAGTCATTTTTGGGTTGCTTCCCTTGAAAATAGTTCTGTCATCTTCGATCGGACTCCGCAGACGACTCTAGGCCTACTGCGATTTATTCTGTGGCTGGGTAGGAATAGATTGTTCTTGCTTCAGTATATCTATGGCCTGAATTTATACGTAGTGTTTGTATGAGTAGGACGAGTCTGTCTTATATATGGATATCTTTGCATTTCTAAGTCGAACTAATTTGGTTGTCGCTAGAAAAGGTCAAAGGCTATGCAGCGGAAGTATCGCTAGCAAAGGGTGTGATCCATGGCTGTCATCCTGTGAGGATGCCGAGTTTTGTTGTAGCAGGCTTTTTGCCGAAATAGTGATCTATATATGGATGGGGAAAAGTGATAATCATTTAGACATGTTGTATGTACTTTACCCCAGTGTTTATTCTCTTTTGCCAAGGAATGGCAAAGTTATATTTCGCATAAAAAGGTAAAACCACAATTTATTATGAACTTGGGCTTCGCCATCGTTGTTGATAAGCAGATGCACAGTGGTACTTTTAAAAAAAGAATATCCATTCAAAGGAAGAAGACATTCCTATGTATCAGCACTGGATTGTATGATATTATTCAATTACCTCTATGAGAGAACCTATGAAGAAATGAGGACATTTAATGAATGACTAATTTTGGTCTATATTCTATAGTGAGTGAAGCTCACGAGAGAGAGAACAGCCATGTTGAAATTCATATACTTTGTATTTATCGAGTGAGAAAAAGGGATGCCTGTACTATCGCTCGATGAACCAAGAGATCACTGCTACATGTGAGAACCCATGTCTGGGATTCCTATATTATGAAATATATATATATATTGAACTTTACGTGAAGGAATATTCGCTAGACGAGGTTAGGTCTAGGAGCCTTCCTATGTATTGGTTATGGTCTGACGTGCCCAGTCAGTAAAGCCAGATGATTTACATGATGGAACGCTGAATGCTTATTTACGAATGCTCCATTATGATATTTGCCAAGCATGAATGCTAACTTAAGATGATATTCCTGTGATCAACATTATACTGTCTATGTCGACATTTGTTCCTGTAACCATACACGTACTGTCCAAGTGTGCGTCCCATTAAATGTTATAAAAAGACCACCGTAGTTCCAGTACTTCTTGAATTCGAACAGTGTGAGTATGAGTGATGTACTACCAACCTGTCAACTCTATCGAATCATTCTACCATTCGCGTACTGACATTCAGATACACACTCATTGTTTACACTCATATTCTTGTCGGAGCCTCATCACGTTCCAGGACAAGATGACCTGTATGACCAAAACTGTGCTGGGTTTGATGAGTTGACAATCGTTACACTTTACTACACCAGTCCCAACATCTACATTTATCCACTGGTGGACATTCACATCATTTAACAAATAAAGCATGATTCAACAACTAGTAGCCAGTATGAGTTAACAACTACACACAAAGAAAGAGTTTAACAGTAACAACATGCATTTACTACTTATAATTATCAAACATATTGAACACAAACAAAATATTGCGTATGTACTGTACTAACAAAAAATATTTTAAAAATATTACAGTACTTTATTCGCTACTTGTTCGGTTGCTTGTGGCTAAAGTTGTGACATTGCCGCTGCCTTAACATCAGACGACTGGTTGTTTTGTAGGGGATGGAAAAGTTTGTGTAGCTCCAGATATAGAAGGCACTGCTACTTGATCAATGGGGGCAGAAGATATTGGAGGGGACTTTAAAAAAAAATCAAATTTACTTTGTTTTGCCACCTTTTTCTCTTCCATAAACTCCTTGGAGCACATAAGGGAGGGGGAGGGATTGGTATACTACTGTTGGTGTAAGTGTCAAGGTTAGTTAGATGATAGTTGTAGATTCATTTAAATGTGTGAATAGTATTAAAGACTTGTTGTGGGTTCATGAATATTTTGAGTTTGTGGAGAGCACGATTCAATTCAGCTCGTGCAAAGCGTGCAGGCGGTCAGCAGAACCAAGATTGTAGCAAGATATTTTAGGCAGATGAGAATTCGAATGTGTACCAGACAGTTGAGTGTTGCGACATAAATTGCTAATTTGTATTGAAGTGTTAATTGAGAGTTCGCCAAGAAGGTTTCCTGCCTATTGGTAATGCCAGTGGTTAGAGTTAGGTAACTCTGTGTAATCACTGCCATGACTGTATCTGCAAATATCCAGGACTTTAAAATTAAAACGTCCTGCATACATTACGAGCAGTTTGGGACTGTATACCAAGTTGCATTCCTTCGTTGCTGTTAAATGCCCCGTACATGTTATCTGTTGTACGGAGGGATGTGTCAACCTCAAAGGAAGGTGCAAGTTCATTGCACATACCTCTAAACTCGAGCCAACGACAGCAAGTAAGTATTTTGTCAAAGTTTGTTGCAAAAGTCGATTGGTCGATTTAGCCAACAGACATTTGAAATATTTGCGTTTTTCGTCCACATAAGTGGTAGGTAAACATAACAGCCATAAATTATTGGTAAAGTAGGGGAAGAAGAAAAAATAATGTTATAAATTATCGTGCGGTGGAGAATTTTTGCATAATTTTTGAAAAGCGATTATACATTTTTATAGAAATTCAACAAACTAACAAACTTAACGAGAATTACCTGAGGGTTGTTGATTACATTTAAGAGATGGAGTAAACATAGAAAGGAGAAGAGAGAGAGAGAGAGAGAGAGAGAGAGAGAGAGAGAGAGAGAGAGAGAGAGAGAGAGAGAGAGAGAGAGAGAGAGAGAGAGAGAGAGAGAGAGAGAGAGAGAGAGAGAGAGAGAGAGAGAGAGAGAGAGAAAGAGAGAGATCGAACGAACGAATTAGCTTTATTTTCAAACGGTTAATAATTGGGCACGCAGGCTCGTCTGACATTATGCCCTTCCTCTCTCTCTCTCGTCATGCATAATGTATCCTTTCATCCTCACATTTACTTTAAGCATTATTTAGGCAGGCATCATTATAAAAGTAATATAACATCATACATTTGCAATATCTAATCATAATCAAAGCATGTTTTTAAAATAAATTAAAAAACAAAACAGTAAAGTAAAGATAAAAATAAAAACCAAACAAACTAACAATCAGACAATAAATCAAACTCTTCATACAGTAAATTAGACAATGATTTGAGACATAATCAGATTATGGTGGCATGTTATAAGAACTCGTGAAATATTCGAACAGAGAGAAAGAGAGAGAGAGAGATGAGTACAGAACGACTGTGACAAAGAGAGAGAAGTTATTACTTTAATATAAGGGAGACATAGCTATGAAAAAAGAAATAATTCAGAGTTATTATTAAAAATAAATAATAAAAAATAAAAATAAAAGATGAGCAGAACTTAGAGAGAGAGAGAGTGAGTGAGAGAGAGAGAGAGAGAGAGAGAGAGAGAGAGAGAGAGAGAGAGAGAGAGAGAGAGAGAGAGAGAGAGAGAGAGAGAGAGAGAGAGAGAGAGAGAGAGAGAGAGAGAGGACAACTACAGGTAAAAAAAGTTGAGCTCGAGCGAAGCAGGACGGGGATAACAACTTGCTTGCTCTCGAAATTAGCAAAATTTTAAAGCATATATTCATGACAGATCACACATAAATATATAACATACGTACATACAGTACTTTGCAAAAAAAATGGCAGTCATATTTTCGCAACGCAGCACACTCATAGAAGCAAATAATAATAAAAACTGTATGTCCAGAGGAAGATTGGTATCTCCCCTATGTATTAACAGTGGTTTCAGTACAATATAATGTTTCCTTCTCCAGCAAGGCAAGCCTGGATGCGGCGCGGCATACTTCCCACAATTGTTTGTAGGTAATTGTGAGTCAGACTGTCCCAGTATTTTTCAGCTACCTTCTTCAATTGTTCAACGTCTCTGAGTCCACTCTTTTTTAAATGATTCTTGAGTAGTGCCCAAACGTTTTCAATTGGGTTTAGGTCGGGACTGTTGCTGGGCCACTTCAGCACTATCACATTCTTCTGTTGCAGCCATGCTTTGGTGGTATGAGCTGTATGCTTTGGGTCATTGTCATGTTGAAATGTGTACCCATCGGTGTACATGACCTGCATAAATGGCAGAAGGTGTTCCTCTAGTATGTCGATGTACCTTTCTTTCGTGAGAATTCCTGTGAAAACACACAGTGGGGTGGCACCTCTTGCTGACACCCCTCCCCAAAGATGGAATTTCTGGGTATGTTCCGGTCGCTGGTACACAGGCGTTACAGAGTCTTTCATCCAAATATTTATTTGAGCAGGTGTCGTGGAATATTCTAATCCACATATATAAATTATCAAGTAAATATAAAGCCTAATAAATACATAAAATTAATAAAGAGAAGAGCAATGGAAAAATAACAGTGCTGTCACAAGGAATGTACTCGAAATCCCCCTTGTTTTCTGCTTCGTCTGCAAATTGTAACGCTTTCACGTTGATAGTAAAGCTTACTGTATTATTACCCGCCTTCTTCAATGAAACGTGTGCTGTATTTCTTGGAAAAAACATTGAGAGGCCCTGCGTAATGACCTAAATTAATCCTAACATTAATTATACTGCGTTACCAAAACGAAAGACAGATGGACAAAAGGATAGCGGGAAGGGAGAGGCAGAAAGCCGAACACTAAACACGCTTCGCGCGATACACAAATGCTGCCATCACGCGTGTAAGACTACATGCACTAACTTTTTTTTCAGACGGACAGTGATAAAATACATTACCCATCCCAGAGTTAGGTTTATAAATCATAAAAAACGCTTATTAGGAAAGATAACAATAGATGGGTTTACGGTTGAAAACATAACAGTACCCAGACAGCACATCTTCGAAACAGGAGGTAGAAAATACATATTTTGAACGCAGCCACGTAGCTCCTTTAAATTGGGATATTTGGGTTCCTTAGGGCTTGCTGACAAAGAATATGTAAAACGTTACGCAAATAGTCCAGGAATTAATAAATTATACCCAAAATAAAATAGTGAGGATGCCTGACAGCATGAAATCATTTCTGCTCATAAAATTTTTTTATAACGTGTTTGAAAAAACCTTGCGTTACAGAAATAGCCTACCATGTAAACTCCAAATTGATTGGAGCGCAACAAATGAAAGACTAACCACGATTGGTCGGGCTATAAATACTATCTTTCGTTGTTAGGGGAGACGGGGAAAGGTAACATTTTTTCAAAAACTTGTCGAAACGGGGCCTCATTGGCTAGACTCGCTGATATAATCACTTAGGAGCGTTAGTTCGAAACCACTTGTTTAAATAAGCTTGATAAAGCGACAGTGCGTTGAAGCCAGCTCACATTTTTGCTAAAATAAAAGCCTGGAACATAAGCAGATGGGAATTTGTGCCAGTAAATGTGCCAGAATTCATTGCTAATCAACGTATCTGTGTTTATTTCCATGAAATTGTGGTAAGCTTGAACCATTCAGTATCTTTTAATGAAAATTGAATGTAAATTGTTAATTTATGCCTGTATATATATGTGTAGTTCAGTGGCAAACAGGAGATAAAGCCTATAATGCTCCAGCCTGAACAGAGGGTGTCGGAGGGAAGTAAAACGGCATGGAATGGCCAAATAGTACACTGACACCTTGATGATTGATTAGACAGAAATAATGCTGGAAGTGCAGAGGCGTGGTAACCATTAAGGAGGTAAATACTGGTATAAAGTATTTCAGATGAAGCTGACAGTTGGCCTAACGCTCTGAACTCAATGTTTGTGTTGTATTGTGATCAGTGTAAAAGAGAATATAAATTAGTTATGAAGTAGAAGGTACATCCTTCTTGTTTTCAGGGACCGTGGTCTTGATGGTACTGAGCAGCACCTGGTCAGAGCTTTGCTGAATCCAGAGTCGGACAGCATACTCCTTGGTCTTTTTAGCTATCAGTGAGGTGTCTCCAGAGCCCAGGGGAGAATTCGAGCAGAGGAGTCCTTTCCTGCCACCATCACTCAAGATAAGCAGATTTGGCCAGCTGAGCTCAACATTATGTCCCCTCATCTTGAAATAACTTTGTAAAAAAATAACATTCAGAGGGGAATTTAATTGTCTTAATATCAGGAACTGAGAACATCTCCAATACTAGTCCCTAAAGACAAACTATTGAAGTCATGATGACAAATACCAACAGAGCTTGAACAAAACAAAACCAGTATTACCTCATTTTACTACTACACAACTGACACACATAGGATATTTGTAATAATATATGTCACTACTATATTCATATTGGTAAATTCTGTACATATAATTTGTAATTTAAATTGATTGTGATTCCTGGTTCCCTTGTAGTTGAATCAGGACACATATTCATTCATGCCAGTAATGAATACATATTGTTATTTGAAAAGTTATCAGTGACTCCTTTAAGATATCCTTGTAGAGTGTTTTATGTATGTGAGTGTCACAGTGTTGTCAAGTGTGGTGGAATAAATTAAATTGTTTATCCGTCTGTTGTTGTTATGACTTAATAGGGGACTTAGTGTACTGACTGAGATCAGCTGTGAAGGTATCTATATCTAATAAGTGTAGTGTATTATAGATAACCTTACTTGCTGCCACATATATATATATATCTCAGTCAGAATTATTCTGGAATAGTGTGATGACTACGTTGTATGTCTAGGGTATGTGTATGATGAAGTGTAAGTCATAACAACAACAGACGGATAAACAATTTAATTTATTCCACCACACTTGACAACACTGTGACACTCACATACATATAACACTCTAAAGGATAACTTAAAGGAGTCACTGATAACTTTTCAAATAACAATATGTATTCATTGCTGTTATGAATGAATATGTGTCCTGATTCAATTACAAAGGGAACCAGGAATCACAATCAATTTTACTTACAAGTTATATGTACAGAATTTATCAATATGAATATTGTAATGACATATATTATTAAAAGTATCCTATGTGTGTCAGTTGTGTAGTAGTAATATGAGGTAATACTGGTTTTGTTTTGTTCAAGCTCTGTTGGTATTTGTCATCATGACTTCAATAGTTTGTCTTTAGGGGAACTATTATGGGAGATGTTCTCAGTTCCTGATATTAACACAATTTAATTCCCCTCTTAATGTTATTTTTACAAGGTCATTTTAAGCTGGGGGTACATAATTTTGAGCTCAGCTGGCCACATCAGCTTATCTGGCGTGATGGCGGCAGGAACAGACTCCTCTGCTCGACTCTCCCCTCGGCTCTGGAGACACCTCACTGATAGCTAAATGGACCAAGGAGTATGCTGTCCGACTCTGGATTCAGCAAAGCTCTGACCAGGTGCTGCTCAATACCATCAAGACCACGGTCCCTGTAAACAAGAAGGATGTACCTTCTACTTCATAACTAACTTATACTCTCTTTTTACACTGAGCACAATACATCACAAACATTGAGTTCAGAGCGTTAGGCCAACTGTCAGCTTCATCTGAAATACTTTATACCAGTATTAACCTCCTTAATGGTTACTACGCCTCTGCACTTCCAGCATTATTTCTGTCTAAGAGCATTATAGGCTTTACATCATGTTTGCTACTGAACTACACATATATACAGGCATAAATTAACAATTCACATTCAATTTTCATTAAAAGATACTGAATGTTTCAAGCTTACCACAATTCATGGAAACAAACACAGATACGTTGATTAGCAATGAATTCTGGCACAAAATACTGGCACAATTCCCATCTGCTTATGTTCCAGGCTTTTATTTAACACAAATATGAGCTGGCTTCAACGCACTGTTGCTTTATCAAGCTTATTTGCACTAGTGGTAAAATGATTTCATGTATGGTCAGGGCATCCCCCACTATTTTATTTTGGTTGAAC
>JAMPIV010007730.1:0-20000 GCA_024509875.1 Oreohelix idahoensis
CATAAGTGTCTGATTATTGTAGGGCTACCCCTCCCCCCAACCCCTTTTCATCCACTACCCTCATGTAGAACATTACTACATGACAACATATGATATTGTCCTTTATATGGTATTTTCAAACTCCATGACCACATAAGTGTTATGTGTAAAATCATAACAGGCTCTATCGCACTCGACAGGGTTTATGTACTCATTTCCTTGTTGATAAGCGTTGCCCAGACTACCCCGGAAGTACGTCATATAGTCTGCTGTTTTCGAGCAGATGATCCTTTGCCGGCTTTAGGTCGAAGATTCGATCTTGAAGTCGGTCTCTTTCGCTGTGTATTCTCCGTGTCAGAAAGACGTGTTTTGGACGAGCTCCAGATAGTGTACTCTTGTTACAGAGTTTTTTTCATTTATATCAGCTAGGTCGTCCAACAGTTGGAGCCTAAGCTTGATGATATTTAAACGGACAAGTCATTGCTGAAAGGAGAGGAATGTGTGTGGAACTATATATTAAATATTTCAGCAATATGCCTCTGACATTGTTTCCGTAGTCTACGTGACGATAGACTGATCTTATGGACTTCCTAGAGATCGCCATTGACTATTTTTATGGATGCCTTCAATTAGGAGCTACGTCGAGTAATAAACTAAATGTTGTCTAGACGTCAACCAGGCATTATTGAGTTTTTCTACTGTTGAAGACTAGCCTTACGTTTTGAAGACTGTTTAAAAAGTTGGACTGAAAGGCCTAATGAAAATTATACCCTAGACAGGCTGGACACTAAAATCCAGCCACTGAGGACTCTAAATGAACTCGGAGAGGGAAGATAGATCTAAACCATCTACCAGATGAAATTATCCCTCTACAATAAGATCTTGCCTTTCCCGTTGTTACGAGTCATGTTTACCAACTCACTACTTCGCAGATCTATCGCCGATAATCTCCAAGATTTTACTTTCTCCTAGTTGATTATTACGACAAAGCCAATCTGCCAGAAGTATTACATTACTTTCCGTGTTTTAATCTTTTGCAAGACTGATATCTTCCGACGTCCTAGTGAAATCGGTCGTGTATTTGCACACGTCATGTTTGCGACGAACACTTATCTCCAAATACCATCTGGTTTCCATATTGGAAAACCCGAACAACATGGTTTTCGTGGCCATTTCTTCCACCCATGTTCACGGATGTTATATATCTTCCCCGACACAAGTCTGGGTTTTCACTCTGTGCCGTCTGGCGGGGTTTGTTCAAATAACCCGTCTCGTACTTACAGACACCTTTTCTGTTACATAATCTAGTAAGCAAACAACTTCACCTTGCACAAATAGAAGTCATGTTGCTTCAAAAACAAGTCAAGCGGTCAGATACTATTAGGGAGTGACAAGGTATGATAAGACAACCTTGGTCGATGAGAGCGAAAAAATGCGATGCGGAGCGGGTGAAAAAAAAAAGAAAAAGAAGGGCACAGGAGAAAGTTAAAGGAGGTCGAAGATTTGACTTGTCACAGAGATACAGAAAACCGTGCATTACTTTTTTCCAGTAACGGTAACCCCACTGCGGATACTGCCGTAGGGGAGTGAAGTGTTAGAGACTTCACTTACACTACGGCTCAGTTTTACGAGATAGGGTGACCAGTGCTCTTCCCCGCTGCCTTTTGTCTCCCTAACTCACAGCAGATACGGGTACCAATTTTTACAGGTGAGTAGACTTGATCGTGACGCCGCCCGGTTCAGAGCCATGTTCCTTGCCTCACGAAGAAAGCATCTGATCACCCTGCCTTATTTTCTGCAACGTTCTTTCTTCTTGTCAAATGCATATACGTGTAACGTCTGACTGGCAGAGTGGTTAGGGTGCTTGCCGTTCGAGGCAAAGTTACCGGGTTACGGGTTCCAAAGCTATCACTCTTCAATCCACCTAGATGTAAATGGATACCTCTGGCAAAGACAGTGAGGAAGGGAATCTGTCACCTCACCTTATAACGCAGGGACCTAGTACACCGAAACCTCTAACATTTCACTTGCTATGAGACAACCTTACCTACCGTCTCAGGCAATACCATATCATAATCTTTAAAAACACACACAAAAATGAAAGAACTATTTCATGACACAATTTATACACGGTAGATGAAAGAGTCGCATTTGTTTCGGAAGGATATTATCAAGCAAAAAGGCAATGAAGTGTAATGGTGTATTGATCTCTGTACTATGAATATTTTGATGATGTTGCACAGTTCACTTTTAGCCAGGTGCCGCCGTCCGACTGTGTCATCAACGCCAATGTAGCGCATATTTCTTTTGCTCTCTCGTCGTCGAGGTCGACACCATTCACTGGTTTTAACCCTCTATTGGGCCATTTATGAAATAGTTGGAAAAAAAATTCTTGGAGTGGTTTTTGTGGCTGTCCCATGTCTGAAAAGTGGTGTGAAGGTTAATTTTGGGCAAAAAAAAATGTTTAGTTAGTGTTTTATGGGTATGTTGCCAATTGGCAACAAATCACCATTAAGGTTGGGAACATTTATTGTTGCCATTTGGCAACATATATCTTTTAACTATGTTTTTATGTCTAACAACATCTATTTCACCTTTTTTTACTCCCTACCTACATTTAATATTTAAACAGTAAATAGCAGACAACAAAATTTGTGAAACTTCATGAAGTTAAGTGTAATTTATACAGAAAATGCCACACATACAATGAAACATATAGTTACTGAAAAAAAAAAAAATCTTCTGTCTCGTGACTCAATCACAGCTCCACACTCATGTTTCATGAAATACTTTGAAACAGATTGAATGTTTATTGAGGCACAAGTGTAGGTTACACTTCTCACAGACAGTTCTGGAGTACCCCTTGCATCCAGGAAGTATGCATCTCCCTTTGTTGGTGACGGAATTGGGGCTGTGGCCAACATTGTCAGTTCTGACATGAAAAGGAGGTACATTTGCTGTTTGCCCTCTCTTCTTTTTAGCCACCAGCTGTGTCTCAGTGCTTCCTGATGGCCTTCCCCTTTTATTATTTTCACTTTTTCCTGCTTTTAGGAGACATAAAGCAATCTGCAACTTGAAATCAACTAATGGTAGTCTGTCCTTTTTTTCCATACCATCCTTACACACATCTGAACAATAAGTTAGCCAAGCTTGCACCACAGAAACATCCAGGAAATGAAACAATATTCTGTGGTACCATTTCTTGGATCTAATAGGTATACGATAGAGTGCCAGCAAGGAGTCCAGCAAATCTACCCCTCCCATGAACATGTTATATTCTTTCACAGCTGCAGGGCAAGAAATGTGTATTTCCTTCTTGGCTTTTCTGTCCCATCTTCTGACTACACATTCTGGTTCACACTGCTGCATAGGTGCTTAGCAGTGTGACTGCTTTATTGTCATACCATTTGATAGCTTTCAATGTGGCTCCGTTTGTTGCTGCAGTACAAACAACAGATGACCCTCTTCCTTTCGTTTTCAGTTCCTTATCGGAACACAGATTACACCCTTTCAGCCGGTTTGCGCGGACAGTGCCAAGACATGCAATGCCTTGTTTCCAGAGGCATGCCTGCAATGCTGGCGAATTAAACCAGTTGTCAAAATATACTTTATGCCACACATTTTTAGGGATACGTTGAAGAAGTCTCAGCACGATATTAGCTGATGCTCCTAAATCAGGTTGGCCAGGACACACGTCAATTTTTCCAGTGTAAATTTCAAAATCATGAATCAAACTAGAAATGCTTGAACAAACGAAGACTTTATAGCCCCACTTTTTGGGTTTCTTTGGGTTGTACTGACGCAGAGATGATTGACCTTTGAATGGGATAACTTGCTCATCAATGCTCAGCCTTTCTGCTGGTTTGATTGAATTGAATTTCACTTTCAGAGCGTCAACTAAAGGTCTTAATTTGAACAATTTGTCGCCTTCATTGTCTTGCTGCTTGTTGTTGTCATTGCAGTGAATGTTACTTTTGATTTCTTTAAACCTCTTGTTCGTCATAGTATCAGCAACAAGTCCATAGCGCGTTGTAGAGTCCCAGTACAATTTACAACTGGGCATTCTAACAATACTCATCATAAACGCAATTCCAAAAAACTGTTCCAGTTCTGGCTGGCTCAATCTGAGAGGCTTCATGATGTTTTTCTGGATGCTGTACTTGTTTGATTCAGTGACCATATGTGCCATTGTATCATCATCAATGAATCTGCGGAAGTATTCTATTGGTTCTGAGGTAACTGATACGTGTGCCGAATCACCAGAGAAGGGCGGAGCTTCAGAAGATACATCTGAGGCTTCACGGTGTCTCCATAGCATCCGACGACGATCAAAGGTTACATCTGTGTCCTCCAGCTCTGATGCAGATGATTCTGAAAAAAAAGAAAACAAAGATATTAATTATCTGGCAACATAAACAATCATTTATTGGTATACTGGTGTACATGTTATTATTCTGATAATAGTAATAATGATAAAAAATTATTCTAATCCACATTATGGTATAAAGCGTTCCACAAGTAAGTCTCCGTCAGCCGATATTTAGTACCTGATGGACTAGGCTGAAACTGTACATAGGTTGTACACTGATGGACAAGGCTACAAATGCAGTCTGAAATAAAGTGGCCACATTAAAAAAAAAAACATCAATTAAATTCAACAAACCTGAATCGGTTGTGTCCGAGGAAGGGCCGGGTTGCCACGTGTTATCCAGGATGTCTTCAGCCTCACTGTCTGACAGCTCACTATCGCTAGAAGCCTCAGGTATTGGTCTATAGATTGTATGGCTGTAAAACTTTAATCAATGTATTTTAATGAGTAATTCAAAAGTAAAAAATTGTTTACTAATGTTTTGTGATGATTACAGAGAAATACAACATTAAATATCATTTATTAGGTAAAAAGCAACTGTTGCCAATTGGCAACATGAAGTGGTTTTTATTCCTTAATCGACTTTTGTTGCCAAATGGCAACATACCTAAAATGTAAAATAAGAGTAACTTATTTTATTTATTTATAACTATTAAAGCATTTGTTACAAAGATAAGTGGTTTAAGTTACTCAACATATTTTTTATACACCGTTTTCATAAGGAATTTTAAAAAATAATGTGAAGTAAACTCACCTCTCAATTCGATCTTGCAAACCAGCTACCATGCCTTGACAAAAGAGTGCGTGAAAAAAAAGTATTTCTCCGACAAATGAGTTACCCGGTAATTTAAAATTGGGAATGTTTCTAGAACACAATAAAACAAAAAAATTATTAATTTGAACGCCGGATAGTGAAATAGATGACTTTAAACGGTATGTTGCCAAATGGCAACAAGGCCCAATAGAGGGTTAAGGACCTGTTTTTTTTTTTTTCAAGAAACAGTTCGTAAGCTTTCAATTCTATCGCACGCCCTCGCAGAGATCAAAGACAAGAGGACCTTTTCAACAGCGGCCGACTCAAAAATAGACATGGTGCGATATACGTCAGATTTTCCAGCGCTCGCGCCATTAATTTTGTTGCGTATCACGGGTTAGTACACTTCTATCCCCAAAGTTTAGTGTTGCGTCTGATATTAATTTCATGTCCGGTTTAAAAAAAAAAAAAAAAAGCCTGCTTCAAACAGTGGCGTATTAAAGGCGGGTGCTGCCCCGGGTGCCAGCCAGGAAAATAACGGGGGGGGGGGGGGGGGGGGGGGGGGGGGGTTGTCGATGGACACTACTATAACAGGTACTGCATTGTTTAAAAATCTACTTGCAAGCATATTTTGTTGTGTGCTTATTAATAGGGGGAGGGGGTGTCAAAAGAAGGATCCGCCCCGGGTGCTAAATACTTAAAGTACACCTCTGACTTCGACTATTAAAATTTAACAAGACATGAGCATGCGCACACAAAGTCTTCAATGTAGAAATCAGCCCCGGGTGTTCTTCAGTGTTGTAACGATGCAGGTGTTGTGGGCCTGGTTTTAAACTCCACAAACATGATTGACTGGAACGTTCAAAGCCACAATTTCTACTCAGTAACGTAAGAAACTGAGTCTCCTAAACTTTGTCTTCTCTGAGATCGACTGTGTTTCCAAACTCACTCTACATGAAAAACGCGAGGCTCCTGTCTATATAATAATTCCTCATTATTGTAATAAGAGCCGGTTCCAGGTATATTTCAACGTGGAGCGAGGTCTTGTGATGGCGTTCTCTCCCCCCCCCCCTTTCCAACCACAGGTGAGGCATATAAATGGCTATTAAATATGGTGAATTTACGCACGCGATATTCACTGCAGCACTTTACACAACACATGGTTCGTTTGTTTTTAACATTTTTTGTAGGTTACATTTTTTTATATTATAAAATACAATTTTTTTTTTTTAAATAAAATACAATTTTGCCTCGTTTTTGGCGAGGCATGTCCCGTTCAACCAAGTCGGTTATATTAGGCGCATGCCTAAATAAAAAAGACCTTTTGGTCTGATCAGTATTCTAATTTCTTTTTTTCTTTATTCATTTAGCATTACAGATACATGAATGCTGGTCTCTCCAGGCAAAGGTACCGGGTTTGAATCACGGTACCGACACGCTCCAGTCTACCAGCTGTAAATGGGTACCTGACCTGAGTCAGGGGGAGGGGGGGGGGAAAGGCAGCGAGGAAGGGAACTGGTCACCCCACCTCTCGATGCTGGACCTAATATGGTGAAGTCTCTAACACTTCCACTCCCTTACAGCAGTATCGTCCTATGGGACGACCGTGTAATGATAGTTTAGGGAGCCACTACACTCAAAACACAAGTTATCACAATAATAAATGTTACAAATATAACTATGCATTGATTACTTTATTTTTACATAATGTGTTCATTATATTTATATTATCAACTTTTATGGCATACACCCTTCTATACATCCCACTTGTGTGGTGATTTTTTTTTTTTTTTAGGAGAAGAACAGATTGGTTGGAATGGTAGAATAAAAGATAATATTAATCTTTATAATAGTCCCTAGTTTGAAGAAACTGCCTCTCTTCGGGAAAAAGTCTACTAGAAATCCCTAATGCACAGAGAATTCTGGCAACTGTCGCAGGTAGGAATAGATCGTGAATAGAGTATGTCTGAGTTCAGACAGATTGTGAATGCGAAGATGTGAAATAGATGAGAATAGAGTAACTAATTAAATTATGAAAAGAGATATGACTTCTGAAGGGTGGTTGGGCCACGTCTTCGGCCTCCTGTGACTTACTTTTCTAAGTCAATCTACTTCTCGCCCTCCTATGCTCATAAATAACATTAAGGGAGTAAGGGACAACAGTACGACATTCGGTGACAGTTATAAGAGAGGAGATTCTGACCACCACATAAAGGTTTTTGTGTTTTATTAAACAAACAAAAGTACGACACAAAGCTGAGTCATATAATAATCAGAAGGCCTTTAATAATGTCGGAAGGCTACAAAAGACATCAAAAAATCACCATGAACAATTATGGCCAACTCCCTTGTCCACACCACTAGGCTCAATCGTGGTGTGGACAAGGGAGTTGGCCATAATTGTTCATGGTGTACGTACGTACGTACGTACGTACGTACGTACACACACACACACACACACATACACACATACATACATATATATATATATATATCATCATCATCATAACCCTCCAGTCCCAGAGGAGCATTGGCCTTCAACAAACACATGCCAAGTCCTCCTGTCACGTGCCATCATCTCAAGTTCCTTCCACGTTCTCCTCATCATTTTTACCTCTGTTTCCAGCTCTCTTCTCCGTGTGCTTCTTGGTCTACCTCTGCCTCTCTTGCCCTGGGGGTTCCAGAACAAGGACTGCCTTGTAATGCTTTAAAACAGGTTTCCTCGGTGTGTTTCCTATCCATCGCTATCGTCTTCTTCTCATCTCTTATTCCACTGGCACTTGTCTAGTTCTTGTCATCATTTCCACGTTGGTAACCTTGTCATACCATTTTAATCCCTCTATTCTACGCAAGCACCCATTTATGAAAGTCTGTAGCTTTTTGGTTGTTGTCTTTGTTGTTCTCCATGTCTCAGAGCCATACAATAGGATTGACTTCACATTTGTGTTGAAGATTCTTATTTTCGTGTTGGATCCGATTTCTCTTGATCTCAATATATTTCCCAATGCAATGAAAGCTCCTCTTGCTTTTTGTATTCTTAGTTTGATATCACTGTCTGTCATTCCAACTTTGTCTATTGTCGTGAAATATTCTAATCCACATATATAAATTAAAACGTAAATGTAAAGCCTAACACATAAATTCAATAAAAGGAAAGAAGAATGGTAAAGAACAGTGCTGTCACAATGACTGTACTCGAAATCCCCCTTGTTTTCTCATTCGTCTACAAATTGTAACGTTTCACGTTGATAGTAAAAGCCTACTGCTTCAATACCCGCTTTCTACGATAAAATATGTACTCCATTTCTAAGAAAAACCTTGAGATACGCAAGATGACCTAGATTTGAGATTCCATTCATGTCTTTTTATACACTACGTTACCTAAAACGAAAGACAGATGGACTAAAGATAGAAAGAAGGGAGGGGCTGAAAGCATGCAACACTAAACACGCGTCTCGCTACACAATTACTACCATCACGCGTGTAAGGCCACAAGCACTAGCTTTTTTTCAAATCGACAGTGAAAAAAAAACACTACACACAAGAGAGTTAGGTTTTAAAAACTTACAAAACACTTATTAGGAAACATGACATTCTACTGTTTTATGTCTAAAATCCTGACATTAGTCTGACAGTACAGCAGGACAGGTGGCGGTTCTAAACATAAAAAATAAAAAAAACTACACGACTATCCTGGAAAATACATATTTTGAACGCAGCCCCTTAGCCCCATTAAATTTGTATATTTGGGTTCCTTAGGACTTGCTGACAAAGAATATGTTAAACGTTACGCAAATAGTCTAGGAATTACCAAATTATAGCCAAAAGAAATAGTGAGGGATGTCAGACAACACCCAAATCAGAATCGCTCAGTGGCAGATTTTCAACACACCATTGTACGGCAATATGCTGACATGTTACCTCCTATTTGATTGGCGGAAAATAAATGTAAGGCTAAACACGATTAGTCGGACTATAAATACTACTTCGTTGTTGTTAGGGGAAACGTGAGTAGGAGTACTTTTTTGAAAAGCTGTGTAAACATGGCATGATTGGTTAGACCTGCCAATATAGTCAATTAGAGGCGTCAGGTCAACACCACATTTGCAAATAAACTTACTACAGAACCAGTGCGTTGAGCGCCAGTGCATATTTTTCTAAATAAAAGCCTGGGACATCGGCAGATCGAAATTGTGCTATATTCAGTGCCAGTCAACGTAATTCTGTATTATTTCCATGAATTGTGGTAAGCTTGAAATATTTGATATCTTTTAATGAAAATTGAATGTAAATTGATAACTTATGTCTGTATATATGTGTGGTTCAGTAGCGAGCATGAGGTAAAGCCTATATAATGCTCCAGCCTGAACAGAAGGTGTCGGAGGAAAGTAAAACTACATGGAATTGCCAAACAGTACACTGACACCTATATTATTGACTAGAAAGAAATAATGCTGGAATTGCAGAGGCGTAATAACCATTAGGGAGGAATATACTGGTGAAAATTGTTTCAGATGAAGATAGCAGTTGGCCTACCGCTCTGAACTCAGTGTTTGTTATGTATTGTGCTCAGTGTAGAAATAGAGTATAAATTAGTTCTGAAGTAGGAGGTACAACCTTCTTGTTTCAGGGACTGTGGTCCTAAAGTTATTGAGCAGCACCTGGTCAGAGCTTTGCTGAATCCAGAGGCGGACAGCATACTCCTTGGTCCATATAGCAAACAGTGAGGTGTCTCCAGAATACAGGGAGGCTATCGAGCAGAGGAGTCCTTTCCTGCCGCCATCACGAAAGATAAGCCTATGTGGCCAGCGGAGCTCAACATTATGTAACCCCATCTTAAACTGACATTGTGTAAAAATAAGAGGGGAAATTAATTGTTTTAATGAACGGAACTGAGAACATCTCCAATACTAGTTCCAACAGAAACAAACACTTGAAGTCATGATGACAAATAACAACATAGCTTGAAAAAACAAAACCAGTATTACCTCATAGTACCACTACACAACTGACACACATAAGATAATATTAATAAAATATGTCACTACAAGATTCATATTGATAAATTCTGTACATATAACTTGTAATTAAAATTGATTGTGATTCCTGGTTCACTTTGTATTTGAATCAGGACACCTATATATTAATGAAAAGTACTTAATACATATTGATATTTGAAAATTTACCAGTGACTCATTTAAGATAGTCTCATAGAGTGTTATATGTATGTGAGTGTCAAACTGTTGTCAAGTGTGGTGGAATAAATTAAATTGTTTATCTGTCTGTTATTGTTGTGACTTACACTTCATCATTTACAAAACCCTAGACATTCAACGTAGTCATCACAATATTCCAGAATAATTCTGACTGAGGTATAAATATGTGGTAGCAAGTAAGGTCATCTGTAATACACTACACTTATTAGATACAGATACCTTCACAGCTGATCTCAGTCAGTACACTAAGTCCCCTATAAATATTTATAATATCCCACTTTACCACATATATTGGGGTCTCGCTCCAGGGATATTGAACTTTCTCCTGTTATAGATATTGGGAATAAAAAGAATTAAAAGGTATCCTTGGGTGGAAATAAATAACGTTGAGTTCTCAGTGCCTGTAGTGTCCTTAAGTAATTATTGATAGATTGAATTGTTACAATTGCATGTTAGACAATGGCCGACTTGGCAAAATTTCGATCTGCTGCTGTACAGCTTGCGAAAGAGTTAGGAATGGACGGACAAATTATGATTGCTTATGTCACGGCTGAATGTGACAAAAATATATTGAACGGGAAGAAAGAAGATTAGAAAAAGAGGCCGAAAGAAAATTAGAATCTGAAAGATTGGCCGAAGATAAGAGAATAGAGGCTGAAAAAGAAATTAAGAGGTTACAATTTGAGGCTGAGGCTGAGACTAAGAGGTTGCAGATTGAGGCTGAGGCTAAGAGGTTGCAGATTGAGGCTGACAAAGAGGCTAAGAAATTGGAAGTAGAGGAAAGAAGATTAGCTGCAGAAAGGGAATCAGAAGATAAAAGATTACAAAGGGAACATGAGTTACGTCTAAGGGAGTTTGAGTTTCAAGGCCATGCTCCTGAAAATGGTGCCAGTCCCTTTGCCTCTGATGCCACTGCTAGCCAGGGAGCCTCAACCTCAGCTATGAATTTTCATTTAGATCATTTTGTTGAGAAAGACGATGATATTGAGAGCTATCTAAATAGATATGAACTATTGGCTACCACATATGGGTTAGAGAGAGAAAGGTGGAGCTTAAAGTTATCTCAAGGTCTTCGTGGGGCAGCTTATGAAGTTTTTGCCAAAATGAGCAGAGGTGATCAGGAAAATTATGACATGCTAAAGCAGGCTCTTTTGTTAAGATATGAAAAGAACGCAGAATTTTATAGAAAAAAATTTAGGAATGCTAAACTACTGTCAGGTGAAACCTACCACCAGTTCTCTGCACGAATAGAGACATACTTGGAGAAATGGACTTCTCTGGGGAAAACCCAAGATCTTAAGGAAATGGTCCTTATAGAACAACTAAGAGAGTCCATGGCTCCAGACCTGAGAAAGTTTCTCATGGAACAAGGTGCAGAGAGGCTGGGTGAGTTGCTAAATGTTGCTGAAAGGTATCAAGCAGCTCAGGCAGAGGTATCAGGTAACAAAAAGAAACAGTTGGAAAATTTTAGGGCACCACAGAACTTTAATAAATTTGATCCTAGAGATCAAAACAAAAGTAAGCACCAATTTGATAGGCCACGGTATGACAATAAAAATAAAATCCCACAATTCGATGAAAGGAAATATGATGAAAGAAAATCTTTCAACCAAAGGAAAAGGTGGTGTAAAAATTGTCAGATGGACAATCATGACACTGACCGTTGTAGAAGGAAACCTGTGTATATGGCCACCCTTCAGGTCAGGTCGACCTCAAGACAGGAGGAGGATATTATGTTAGATACCACTCCAGAAGAGATGAGGAAGGCACAGGCTGGGGATAAAACCCTCAAGCCTTGTTTCAGGAAATTGTCAACTTGTCATACAACTCCAGGCAAGGGAGATTTTTACATGAAAAACAAGTTGATGTATAGGAAGACTGGAGCTAGATCCAAAGGTCAGGGACAGCTGGTACTTCCTAAAAGATATAGGGCAGACTTAATAAGGAGCCTACATGTGAAACCAGATGGGGACCATGAGAAAATAGGTACCATCATTCAAAAGGTGGCTCACAATTATTATTGGCCCAAGGCAAGGTGGGACATTGAGAATTTTGTAGAAAGGTGTAGCATAGCACATGAGGGAACACCCACAAGTGGGAACATTGATCAGGACCTGGACACGCCACGGGGCAAAATTAGGCCTGATAATAAAAAGAAAATAAATTTGATAAAGTGGACCAAATGGAATGGGAAGCCCCTTTTCACGGACAAGCTTCACTTAACTGTTTTACAATGGCCACTATGCGGAGAGTGCAAAAAAGATGTCTTACCCCAGGATAAGCCGAAAATCCCTCAATCGGACTTAAACAAACTGGAGGAAGAAGATGTAGAGAGGAAATCTCTCATCAAGAATTTTAAGTGGGGAGAAAGCCCCAAGAAAAAAAATTGGTAGCGGTCGTTTTGTGACTGATAATTCTGGGAAGAAAAATCATCACTATAGCGCTTCAAGTGGAAGAGACCATACCGGTGCATGGACAAATAGGTCCACAAAACTAAAGGTCCATATGTAACGCTGTTAAGAACGTGGACTGATGAAAAGGCAGAGGAAAACATTACATCCTCATACCAATATGTGAATGAGCTGACCACTCGGTTAAAAACTGGCTGGAAACTTGCTAATGAAAATTTGAAACAAGCCAGGAAGAAACATGCTGCCTATTTTAACAGGAAGGCTAAAGACAGAGATTTGGCTGTGGGAGAGAGGGTACTGCTTCTTCTACCCGGTAGTCAGAATAAGTTACAGATTGGATGGCAAGGTCCATATACAGTTCTAGAGAAGGTGTCTAGAACCAATTATAAGATAGATAAGAAGGGGAAAGAAAAAATCTATCATGTGAATCTCCTGAAGAAATATTTGGAAAGAGAACATCAGGAAGAGACACACTTGTTGACCTTGTCCATTGCCATGGAGATGAAAAAGGAACCACTTTCATCATTTGAATATCCATTACACCCCTGTGAGACAGCGGCACAGGTGAAAATCAGTACACATTTAACGAAAACTCAGAAAGAGAGAGTACAGCAGGTTCTAGATAATCATGCAGAGGTGTTAACAGACCGACCAGGACATACAAACTTATTGGAATATGATATGAAGCTGATAGACCCCACACCTGTCTGTATGAAACCCTATTCGATTCCTTTTGCTAAGGAGAAAGCTTTGAAGGAAGAGATAGACTATTTGTTGAAGGAAGGAATTATTTCACACAGTGAATCTTCGTATAGTTCCGGTGTTGTACTCTTAAGGAAGCCCTCTGGAGAACATAGACTCTGTATAGATTACAGGAGACTGAATGCTATTACAGAAGGACAGGTGGATCCATTGCCGGATACAAATCAGTTGTTTGCCAGGCTAAATAAAGCTAAATATTTCTCAAGGGTGGATCTGAGTAAAGGCTACTATCAGATTCCAGTAAAACCTGAGATCAGACAAAATTGTTGGATGTAAACATTTCGGAGGAACGTAATGAATCCCTGAGTTGCCTCTTTGATTGAGGATATTCCGAATGTTTCATACAGGCTAATAAGAAGATTATGGGATCCCCTACGAAAACTCTGCTATCACCAGGTATATGTTATCTCCTCATAACGTACATTTTGAGGAAAATCTAATGTTCTCTGGACATGTCATTGCGCAGACTCAGAGAAGAGAAATGGTGAATACGGGTTGTGAAGCAGCATTAAGACAAGCAGTCACACTTGCGGCTGTTCAGTAACATAACCGAAAAATATTATTGGTTGTAGAGGTCTGAGGCAGATTTCATGAGTAGTGCTTACTCTGAATGGACCCAACTACATAAAACCATGATAGCACAATAGCAGAGTAAAGTCAAGTTGACTTACATTTATCTATGTGTATATAGAATAAAGGACTGACACAAGATGTCTGTTTTAAGAGGGGAGATGTCGTGAAATATTCTAATCCACATATATAAATTAAAACGTAAATGTAAAGCCTAACACATAAATTCAATAAAAGGAAAGAAGAATGGTAAAGAACAGTGCTGTCACAATGACTGTACTCGAAATCCCCCTTGTTTTCTCATTCGTCTACAAATTGTAACGTTTCACGTTGATAGTAAAAGCCTACTGCTTCAATACCCGCTTTCTACGATAAAATATGTACTCCATTTCTAAGAAAAACCTTGAGATACGCAAGATGACCTAGATTTGAGATTCCATTCATGTCTTTTTATACACTACGTTACCTAAAACGAAAGACAGATGGACTAAAGATAGAAAGAAGGGAGGGGCTGAAAGCATGCAACACTAAACACGCGTCTCGCTACACAATTACTACCATCACGCGTGTAAGGCCACAAGCACTAGCTTTTTTTCAAATCGACAGTGATAAAAAACACTACACACAAGAGAGTTAGGTTTTAAAAACTTATAAAACGCTTATTAGGAAACATGACATTCTACTGTTTTATGTCTAAAATCCTGACATTAGTCTGACAGTACAGCAGGACAGGTGGCGGTTCTAAACATAAAAAATAAAAAAAAACTACACGACTATCCTGGAAAATACATATTTTGAACGCAGCCCCTTAGCCCCATTAAATTTGTATATTTGGGTTCCTTAGGACTTGCTGACAAAGAATATGTTAAACGTTACGCAAATAGTCTAGGAATTACCAAATTATAGCCAAAAGAAATAGTGAGGGATGTCAGACAACACCCAAATCAGAATCGCTCAGTGGCAGATTTTCAACACACCATTGTACGGCAATATGCTGACATGTTACCTCCTATTTGATTGGCGGAAAATAAATGTAAGGCTAAACACGATTAGTCGGACTATAAATACTACTTCGTTGTTGTTAGGGGAAACGTGAGTAGGAGTACTTTTTTGAAAAGCTGTGTAAACATGGCATGATTGGTTAGACCTGCCAATATAGTCAATTAGAGGCGTCAGGTCAACACCACATTTGCAAATAAACTTACTACAGAACCAGTGCGTTGAGCGCCAGTGCATATTTTTCTAAATAAAAGCCTGGGACATCGGCAGATCGAAATTGTGCTATATTCAGTGCCAGTCAACGTAATTCTGTATTATTTCCATGAATTGTGGTAAGCTTGAAATATTTGATATCTTTTAATGAAAATTGAATGTAAATTGATAATTATGTCTGTATATATGTGTGGTTCAGTAGCGAGCATGAGGTAAAGCCTATATAATGCTCCAGCCTGAACAGAAGGTGTCGGAGGAAAGTAAAACTACATGGAATTGCCAAACAGTACACTGACACCTATATTATTGACTAGAAAGAAATAATGCTGGAATTGCAGAGGCGTAATAACCATTAGGGAGGAATATACTGGTGAAAATTGTTTCAGATGAAGATAGCAGTTGGCCTACCGCTCTGAACTCAGTGTTTGTTATGTATTGTGCTCAGTGTAGAAATAGAGTATAAATTAGTTCTGAAGTAGGAGGTACAACCTTCTTGTTTCAGGGACTGTGGTCCTAAAGTTATTGAGCAGCACCTGGTCAGAGCTTTGCTGAATCCAGAGGCGGACAGCATACTCCTTGGTCCATATAGCAAACAGTGAGGTGTCTCCAGAATACAGGGAGGCTATCGAGCAGAGGAGTCCTTTCCTGCCGCCATCACGAAAGATAAGCCTATGTGGCCAGCGGAGCTCAACATTATGTAACCCCATCTTAAACTGACATTGTGTAAAAATAAGAGGGGAAATTAATTGTTTTAATGAACGGAACTGAGAACATCTCCAATACTAGTTCCAACAGAAACAAACACTTGAAGTCATGATGACAAATAACAACATAGCTTGAAAAAACAAAACCAGTATTACCTCATAGTACCACTTGTCGTGAAATATTCTAATCCACATATATAAATTAAAACGTAAATGTAAAGCCAAACAAATAAATTCTATGAAAGGAAGAAGAATGGTAAAGAACAGTGCTGTCACAATGACAGTACTCGAAATCCCCTTTGTTTATGCTTTGTCTGCAAATTGTAACGTTTCCACGTTAAATATAAGCCACTGCATAATACAAGCGTTTCCACAACACATTAAAACGGGTATTGCATTTCTAAGAAAAAACATTGAGAGGCACACTGCGTATGACCTAAATTAATTACACTACGAATGGACAGATGGATGTAGGATGGAAAGAAGGGAGGGCTGAAAATCAGGAACGCATGCAACACTAAACACGCGTCTCGCTATTAATGCCACCCCAACAAGCGTAACGCGATATACAATTACTACTATCACGCGTGTAAGGCCACATGCACTAACTTTTTTTCAGACGGACAGTGATAAAAACACTACCCTTCCCAGAGTTAGGTTTTAAAAAACCTGGAAAACGCTTATTAGGAAAGATGACATTAGATGGGTTTACGTTTGAAAACATGACAGTACCCAGACACCACATGGGGATTGAAGTGAACAGGAGGTGGTAGAAAATGCACATTTTGAACGCAGCCACCTAGCTCCCTTAGATTGAGATATTTGGATTCCTTAGGGCTTGCTGACACAGAATATGTTAAGTGTTACGCAAATAGTCCAGGAATTAATAAATTATAGGCAAAAGAAAATAATGAGGGTGTCAGACAACCTAAAAACTCGGAGTCGCTCAGTGGCAGAATTTTAAACCACCATTGTACGGAAATAGGCCACAAGTTACATTTGAATTGATTGGATGGAATGATATGTAAGGCTAAACACGATTAGTCGGACTATAAATGCTATCTTTTGTTGTCAAGGGAGACGGAAGTAAGAGTACTTTTTTTCAAATGATTGGGTAGAAATGGCCTGATTGGTTAGGTCTGTTAATATAGTTAATTGATAGCGTTAGTTCGAGACCACTAGTTCAAATAAGCTTGATAAAGCAACAGTGCGTTGAAGCCAGCTCATATTTTTGCTAAATAAAAGCCTGGAACATAAGCAGATGGGAATTTGTGCCAGTATTTGTGCCTACATTCAGTGCTAGTCAACGTATCTGTGTTTATTTCCTTGAATTTTGGGACTGTGGTCCTAGTTATTGAAGCCGCACCTGGTCTGAGCGTTTGCTGAATCCAGAGGCTACAAATACTCTTTGGCCCCTGTAGTAACCAGTGAGGTGTCTTCAGAACCAGTGAAATAGTCGAGCAGAGGAGTCCTTGCCTGCCGCCATCACGAAAGTTAAGCCCACTGTGGCCAAAAGAGCTCAACACTATGTACCCCTCGTAAATGACACTAACTTAATTAAAGAGGGGCAATTAATTGTTTTAATGTTCGGAACTGAGACCATCTCCAATACTAGTTCCAAACATACACAAGCACATGCAGTCATGATGTCTAATAATAATCTATCTTGAAGAACAAAACCAGTATTACCTCATATTACCACATCACAACTCACACACATAGAATACTAATATTGTATGTCAATGCAAAGACCACATTTATATCTGTGTACATAATATTTGAAATTACATGTTATTATATTGCCTGGTTCACTGTGTAGTTGAATCAGGATCACTATTGTAGAGAAAATCAATACATCTGTATATATCTGAAATTTATCATTGAATCTTTTAAGATAGTCTTCTAGAGTGTTGACTGTTTGTGAGTGTCACAGTATTGTCAAGTATGGTGGAATAATTAAATTGTTTATCTGTTTGTTGTTGTGGTGACTTACACTTCATCAGTTGCATAACCCTAGACATATAACGTTGCCAAATATATTGATATTTGAAAATTTACCAGTGACTCATTTAAGATAGTCTCATAGAGTGTTATATGTATGTGAGTGTCAAACTGTTGTAAAGTGTGGTGGAATAAATTAAATTTTTTATCTGTCTGTTATTGTTGTGACTTACACTTCATCATTTACAAAACCCTAGACATTCAACGTAGTCATCACAATATTCCAGAATAATTCTGACTGAGGTATAAATATGTGGTAGCAAGTAAGGTCATCTGTAATACACTACACTTATTAGATACAGATACCTTCACAGCTGATCTCAGTCAGTACACTAAGTCCCCTATAAATATTTATAATATCCCACTTTACCACATCTATATTGCTGCCAAGATATGTGTATGATTCTACATCTTGTAGTGGTGTTTCTTCAAGTTCAACCCTGTTATCATTACCTGCATTTATTCTCATTATTTTTGTCTTTTCCCTGTGTATTTTCAGACCCAATTGCTGTGACCTCTCATCGAGTGTTTTCAATTTGTCCTGCATCTGATTACGGTTATGGGACAGAAGAGCCAAGTCATCAGCAAAATCCAGATCATCCAAATGCTTAGTCAGAGTCCACTGGATTCCATTTCTGTTGTGTGTTGTCAATGATCTCATAACCCAGTCTATTGCTAGTAAGAAAAGAAATGGAGACAATAGGCATCCCTTTCGCACTCCTGTTCTTATCCCAAACGGTTCTGTAAGCTGTCCTTCATGAAGAACTCTGCATGTCATGTCGTCATTATATATATATATATATATATATCTGTCCCATAAAATATCTCTGACTTATTTCATCTACTGGATCGGGCCATGCTTTGTAAGCAGAGTTAAAATTGGTAGCGCACCTAATACATTATGTCTCCTAGATCTCGCAAAAGTTACTTTTATAATTTTATATATATATATATATATATATATATATATATATATATATATATATATATATATATATATATATATATATATATATATATATATATATATATATATATATATATATATATATATATATATATATATATATATATATATATAAAATTAAACTAAAACCACAATAATTAACTATAAGAAAAGTACGGTGTGCTTATCATACCAAATCAAGGAATTATCTCCGCACAAATACAGTTATGAAACGGCTCTCAACCGTAGTACAGACTGCCAGCAAAATCCTAGACGAAGTAACTGGTACCATGTGTTAGAGACCAGCCCTATTATAGTAAGAAAAATGTCAGATGTTCGATTCGCATTCGCAGACAGTTCAAGATGAAAAGAGAACAAAAGCCGTAATACCATGCAAAAGCGTTTGTGGTTGCCCTTTGCCGAAGGAAAGTGGTGTAATGTTAACCCTATCGCCCGTTTCTGTAAGCGACTTACGCTCGGCTGGCAAACCGAAAGACGGCAAGAATAAAAGACAGAGAGTTTCCCCGGTGCTAGGGGTACCCTGTACTCACAGAAACTGAGATATCTGCCGCTTCCCCCAGGAATCTACATAAAAGATTCTTTTGCAAAGTGCCGCTTTGCACGTGCAAGGAGGTGGGCCTAGCTGGACTCTAGCAAGATTGACATAATCAGAAAGAGAATTAGAGCTGTTAAGATAAAAAAAATGACAGAAACGTGGGCATGGACAAAATTAAAAAGAAAACAGCGCAGACCACAAGGAGAAAAGAGGCAGACCTTTCTATCAATCCGTCACAGCAACTAACAGGATTTCTGGACTATAAATTCTTTCTCAGAAATCCTAAAAAAAGAATATGTAACGTGTGACGGTATTGCCTCCCCTGCTTTGCAGTAGTGGTCCAACAATGGCCAAAACTCAAGAGTATCTAATATAGGCTTCAATAGAGTATATTAGTACACAAGATTACTCTTGGCAGAAATGTAGATAGAAGAGTAGTAAAGCTTCTATCACATGGGAGTCTTCACAAAAAATTCAGGTAAGCGAAAACAATGCTGGCTGTCGCTGAGCACGTTAATTC
>JAMPIV010007730.1:27500-100000 GCA_024509875.1 Oreohelix idahoensis
TCTAATGGTGCACCTCGGTCGTGAGCACATAGTCAACGAATGGCGACTTTTCATCGACTCTTCCAAGACTAGTCTAAAAGCCGTGTTATTGCATAACGGAAATTTATTTTCATCAATTCCAGTCGCCTACTCTGTTCATATGAAAGAAACTTATGACAATATGGCTATACTTTTGGCAAAAATAAAGTACAATGACTACCAATGGCGCATTTGTGGAGACCTAAAGGTCATTGCAATTCTCACGGGCATGCAGACTGGGTATACTAAATTTTGTTGCTTCCTATGTGAATGGGACAGCCGCAACAGACAGGAACATTATGCAAGAAAGGTGTGGCCTATCAGGGATCGTATGCAGCTCTGGCATAAAAATGTAATACATGAGCCATTAGTTAACAAAGACGGCATCATTTTACCACCGTTACATATAAAGTTGGGGCTCATGAAGAATTTCGTAAAAGCGTTAGATAAAACGAGCAAAGCTTTCACTTATCTTCGAGAAAAGTTTCCGCAAGTTAGCGATGCAAAGATAAAGGAAGGTATCTTTGTAGGACCTCAGATTAGGAAAGTTATTGCAGACAAACAATTCGAGAACTTGTTACATGGTAGTGAACTTCGCGCATGGATGGCATTCAAATCGATCGTCGAAAACTTTCTGTGAAATCACAAATCTGTCGACTATATGCATATTGTTAAGCAGTGCATAGATGCATACAGAATTATGGGCTGTAACATGTCCCTCAAAATCCATTTGCTTGATTCGCATCTTGACTTTTTCCCTGACAAACTTGGCGAAGTCAGCGATGAACATGGAGAACGATTCCATCAAGATATCGCCGTAATGGAATCACGCTATCAAGGACGGTGGAGTGTGACCATGCTTGCCGATTATTGTTGGATGCTTCATCGCGATGTACCACATGCCATTCACCGACGAAAGTCGACTGCAAAGAAATTCAAGCCTACATAACTGTTACACTTCTTGTATGAATGATGTTATAATGCTTTATGCCTTGTTAAAAAACTTCAATTGCGTATTTCTAGAGATCCCGACCTGATAGAGAAAAACGGTTTGCAGATTTAAAAACAGCGCATTAAAATTGACCAGAAAAACATAGAAATGTTAGAGAAATACAAAACAAAAGTTTTTACATACAGTCATACTATTATCTCTTACATTATAATGTCACCTTTATTATTGTATGCAGATTTCAGCTTCTCATAAATACATGTCTACATACATCTATTGTGCCTTTGTTGGTATAATGTTTGAAATTTGGTACATCCATTCAATAAATGTGACACTGTTTCGTATGGGTGGTTACATATTTTGCACATTTTCGTGTGTGTATGTATGTATGTATGTATGTATGTATGTATGTATGTATGTACATACATACATACATACATACATACATACATACATACATACATACATACATACATACATACATACATACATACATACATACATACATACATACATACATACATACATACATACATACATACATACATATCAGAATCTTTATTCTCCATAAAATACATTAATATGTACAGACATGATATAATAGATACAACATGGCATATAGGAGAATCATTAGAATTTACATAAAGTGTTGAAGACGTCTCAAGTAGTTATATGTGGGTGTTTTTACATCGAACCTTTGTGTTACACATACATAAAAAATTTTAAGCTTTCTAAAAGACATTGGCATATAATGATATGATATAACCTGCCAAAAAATGAGAATTATTGAAATTTACAAAATGTGTGTGGAATACCATTCAAGTTGAGCAATATGGTTGTTTTTACATGGGGGTTTTATCAGAATTTCTGTTTGCCATAAAAAAAAAACTTTGACAGCTAGTAGAGTGAGATATTAAATATAGCATCAAATACAATAGTCGTTTGGTATAGTAGACAGAGCACAATTGAGATTAGACGGTGGGGAAAACATTTCAGCAATTTAACATGGGTGTTTTTTACATCGAAGTTTCCATATTCTGTAAGAACCTATAATTGCACTGATACTGACATATTTACATAAAACCTTTGCTTCAAATTTCCGCAACCCTAGCGACATTAATCCACTCACACACTTTGCATGCACATGACCCAAACTACCAATTATCAGTACGATTACATGCGTACGATAGCCTAGTTCGTTAATTTCTGCAGCCAATGGATAGTACTTATCAAATTTATGTTGGTAACATTTATCTAAATGGGCGTCATATGGTATTGCGGCCTCTACTATAAAAGCTGTTTTGTTCTGTCGATTGATTATCGTTAAATCAGGTTTTACGGCATGTGTCTTAAATGAGGTGTTACTGCTGCCGAAAAGTGATGGTTTAACTATTATCTCTTTATTTATTGTTATGTCACCCTTATTATTGTATGAGGATTTCAGTTTCTCATAAATAATGTCTACAGCTCTATTGTGCCTTTGTTGGTATAATGTTTGAAATTTGGTACATCCATTCAATAAATGTGACACTGTTTCGTATGGGTGGTTACATATTTTGCACATTTTCGTGTATGTCTGTGGGTAATATAGATGTAAAATACTTTCGCATTCCAGCAACTGTAACCTCGATCTCACAGCAAATGAAAGTATTTTATCACTTAATTTAACATTAGATAGAAAACTAGATGACAATGAATGGTTTACACATTTCATTTCGCGCACTATTCTCCCTTGTGATGATTTACTTTTTAGTTCACTTAGAATTAGGTTAAGTTTATGTGATTTAAATCCAGAATAAAAAGCATTTGCTGACTTGTATGTTAGACTCACATCTTCATCTACATCTAAATGTACAGTGTAATGGCCACTGTCATCCACTTTCACACTCACTCCTTCACGCGCGCATTCTTCATTCAGTTCTACCCAAAATGATTTTGGCCAATTCACCTTCGATCTTTTAGCTAGATGGTTTGTTTCATTTAACTCGTAACTTGCAAAGTTATTCCTATCATCATCTACTTGGTCTATTTTACGTTTTTTCATATGTCTATCTAACGAATTTATCGCTGCAGTTTTTACAAGACTGTCATCACAATTGAGCATACTGACAAGGAATGAAATATGTCGAGAGTGGTATAATATGAAGGGGTTTGGTATGCCAAGGCCACCCTTCGACCTGGGACAAAAGAAATAGCTCCTTGTGGATGATTCATTTAGCGCTAGCCATGTTCTAACGTGGTGTACAATTTCATCTTCAATTTCTTTAAGTTGTTTTTCTGTGAAGTGTATGTTAGAAAAATAAAACATGAGAGGACCGAAACACATCGGGTTAATTAATGAGATCTTTGCTGATGTTGGTAGTGGGGCACAGCTTAATTTGGTTAAATTTGATCTAAATTCTAATATAAGGCTGCTTGCTTGAAACTGGTCCGATGTATTATCAATTGTAATGTCATGTCCTAGGTATCTGTAGGAACGCCCTCGATCAGAAGAGGGGATTTCATGACCTTGGATATTAATGTCCATCTTACGAGTGTTGACCCAATTGTTTCCGCTTCGGTGACCGCTGAACACTGCACACTTTTGTGGCTTAACCTCCATCCCGCTGGTCTCCATAAATACTGTTGTCTTCTGTGCCATTGATTGTAAGTCGTGTATGTTGGTGGCGAAGAGACTTACGTCATCCACATACCCTTGAATGGGATTCGGTATGTGATGTATATGATAACCTTGCTCAATCCACCGCAGCCATTTATCAATGCCTTGTTCAAATACAATGACATACACACATACACACATACACACACACACACACACACACACACACACACACATATATATATATATATATATTGCTCTACTGTTTATAAAAAAAAACAACTACTGTGGTGTTAAGGAAGATTTATAATGTAATTTACATGTTGACCACGGTTAGTTCTGTTATCAGTTAATCTACGCGCTAACAATTCTATTTGTGGCCAACATGATATGTTTATGCACTTATATGTATGGTAAATGAACGCGAGGTTAGTCTGACGTCACTTAGATATGATGACGTAGATTTGGTGCTGCGATAATTTATGCAGACCGTTAGCCGGGGCCTTTGATTGTAGGATTCCGTCCAGGGAGGACGTTGAAGCTGTTGCTCCTGAGAATTGAGGGTTATCTATTTATCCTACGTGGCTATATATGTTTTACGAAGGTCGCCACATATATTTATGAAGATGCCGAACAGAAGTAATTGAGTTCGAGGATTTATTTACAGAGAGGTATTGCAGAAGCAATTTTATTATATTAACTCCATGTCTGGTTTTCGATACTTCGGTGATTCCATGATGGCACCGCTAGTAAATATTCCAGATATGTGACGTTCTATGAAGGACTGTAGGAGCTTTCAAATTTACTCATATGATGCATAGAATTATATTGCCATGAACTTGGAGGTCTATTTACGTAAATAAATGTGCCTATAATTGTGGACCCAAATTAACCAGTCGTTGGAGTCCATGTATGAACTATATCTTTCTTGACAACCCAAACCATTCGCAAAGATCAATTACACGATGCTCTATATCAATAATCTTCCACAGTCATAAAAACAAGTGGTAACATATGGTCATCATCTGGACCACGAGATCTCTTCTATTGTTGTATTGCTGGTAGGGTTTATACTCAACTCTCCCAGGACTTTAGTAGCTGCGGAGGTGATGTTTGTTCTGCCTCTCTTGGTTGGTTTGTCCCAGCACTTAGGTAGCATAAACAGGTCAATGGATTCAGAGGGTGGCAGAGTTTGCTTCCCTGGACTCAGTGCACATCACAGATACGGATGGAGTAAGTCAGCCCTGCTGAATACCTCTTCTGCTTATGGGACTATGACTCAGGTTTGAGCCCTCTGGTATGGGATGTTTGGTAAGGAATGGGTTACTGGTTGATAGGATATGGTTGGTAGGGGTAAATTGGGTTTTGGTATGGTCACCTGGTTAGTACCCTCAACTCGTAACCGGGTTGGACTGGGGGATTAAACAATTGAAGTTCCATTAGTAGTGTTTTAAGAGCAATCATCTCCTATGTCTGATGGCCGATAAGCGTCCATCAGAAATCAAATTAAAACAATCATAGCTAACATTCAACAACAAAGTGTTATAAAGTATCTATGAAATACTCCTACTTAACTGACATTATAGCGTATCTGGAGTTCTCAACCTCTATCTGGCTGTCTGCTTATTTACAGCAGTGGTTTTCCACATGTGGGCAGTGAGTTTCACAAACTGTGAGGTTTGGGACTGGGGTCGTCAAATGGTTGAGAACCACTGGTTCACCTTGTGCCCATATAGCAGTATTTTAATGTTGGGGTCACTGTCATCAATGGTTTGAGAACCACAGGGTAATAGTTTCCTATGCTGCTGTAAACATGTTGGGGTGTCATTGCTGGCAAGGTTTGAGAACCATTGATTTACATCTTTGCCCCTTGAGCAGTAAATCTATGTTGGGGGTTCCTGGTCTCAAAGGCTTGAGAACCGCGAGCTTACATTTCGTCAGTCAAGTGGTAACATTCATTAAATGGCTAAATAATTGTAAACATTCTTAAAGTCCTGGTTCCTGTAGAAAGTATCATTCATATAACTGATAACAGAATAGTTCGTCAATCATCAAACATGGTGTATGCATAGAAGTGCACTAAATAGCCCACATATAGAGAATATTCCATGATGAAACACTAATGTCCAATATGAGACAAAGAGATAAGAAATGTGACTGAAGACACTCTTGTCAAGGTTGCAGTCTTGACAAAGAACACTGGAACATTATGAAAAAGTACAAGCACCACTAATACACTTTCTGTTCTGCTTGGTTAAATAATTAACTCCCAAAGGAACAAAATTATACATCAACTATTTAACCCTGTCTTATTTCTGCCATGATGTGAGAAGAAGATCAGTGATTAGTTACGACTTCAGCAAACTCATGCATTAGTTGAGTAGAATGTATATAGTGAAATAACATTTATTGTTACTGAAATGAAAATACATTTAAAAGGTTAACTATTTGATCACTTACTCGCTCAAGGATTCACTTCGGATTTAGCAACTAGTCCCCTCTCTGGGACCCATTAGCTCACGTCTGCTGCACTGGAAAGTTACAAGTAGAATGGCGTAAAATGCCCCTTCCACAATTTTCCGCTGGCCTTCCCGCTGCATTTTTGGTTGACCTCTTGGATGGCCCACAGTGAATTCTACTTTGGTCCCAGGGGTTTCAAGTTATCTTCGTTAAACAAGTCCCAGTATCCACTGTGCAGGTGCATGCGGCTTACCTCTTCCTTGATTTACGCGAATCTAGTACGTGACACAAAGGGTCCACTTCCGGGCTGGATCGTAGCACTGGGTTTCACATTCCGAGTGAAATGACTTCCACTGGCCAAGCGAATAATTTATTGGCTCTGAGCCGCGAGAATCACTAAGCTAGCGAGCACTGTTGTAATATAAGACTTAAAGAGGAAACGTTTTCTCATTATAGAATGAGAAAAATTCTGAAGAAAAGGGTTTCATTTCTACTTCTAAAGGAGAAGTTTGGAGAGGAATAAAAAATAATAGACGAAGAAATAGTCGGTGAGAAAGTGGAACACTACACCACTGATGTCATTAATGGTGGGGGGTGGGGAATTGCGTGTATCCAAGTTGACTACTATCGCTGTAAACCGTCTTTCACTCATTTTTATTTATCTATGTATGTGTCGGCCTACATAAAAAAGACTAAACCTTTGTAAAAGGACAATATAAAGAAAGGGTGCGTGTTTCGTTCAGTTCCCAGGGAGCAGCCAAAGCTGTGTCAGTGACTTATTAGCTACGTTGTATATACACATCACTGGACCAGCAGCTTCACCACGTAAAACAAATAACTATATAAACCACCCCTACAACGACACATGAAGTAATCTGCTGCGGGTGTTACTGTAAAGAAGTTAACTGAAGTGATGGCTACTTACGAAAGAAAAGGGGGTGGGAGGCAGACGAAAGATGCTTTTAGACAGCTAAAATATACGGAACCTCATTATATAAAACAAGTTGCTACACAAACCACCACTGCAAATGCATATAAATGTTTGTATACAACCTTCCTGTTGGGGGACCAGCTTCAGTGGTGCTCCATAAGATGTGAAAGGGCAAAAGTAGAAGAAGAAAATATACAGAAGAAGAGGAAGGCAGACGAAGAAACAATTACCAGGATAAAATGATTGCTCGGCTTGAGAAGAGATTAAAGACAGCTGATTCAAGGTGGGAGCGACTGAAGGAACACGATCTCAAATGCCACCCGGCACGGCACTCAATGATGTTAACCATCATCAGTATAAGCATTACTGGCATCTATCGTGGATGGAAACACAGCGCGTGTTAATGACAGCCCGTCTTCCAGCAAAAAGCAAGTAACTCGCCAAAACATGACCCGGGGGGGGGGGGGGGGGGGAAGGGGGGGGGAGGAGGATAATTATGCTGTGCTCGACCTGATGACAACACTATTTCTCCAGTGATCATTTCATTCATTTCAATTCGATTTCAACTTCATTGGATTTTTCTAGTCAAACTGACTTTGACTTATGGCCAATGCAGCATGAAAAAATATAGCAAATGCCTTTGTGCCCTTTTAATGAGTGTTCAATTTAGCTTTCACGGAGCAATACGCGCCTTTTCCATACTTTCCCGAATAGCTGTTTGGATTTTTTCATTGTTCGCTACAGGACTTTTCATATAGACAATTAGTAACATCCAGAGTCCAGTAATGCTGAATCATACTATACATTACCAAGAAGAGAGCACGTGATAATTTTCAGACTTAGAACCGGTCATTGCAGACTCAGATACCATCTGTACAACAAACTGAAAATCGGACAGACAGATATGTATGTGTACATGTGGGTAGGACAAACAGACAGATATGTGTCCATGTGGGGAGGACAAACAGACAGATATGTGCCCATGTGGGGAGGACAAACAGACAGATATGTGTCTATGTATGGAGGACAAGCAGACAGATATGTGTCCATGTAGGGAGGACAAACAGACAGATATGTGTCTATGTAGGGAGGACAAACAGACAGATATGTGTCCATGTGGGGAGGACAAACAGACAGATATGTGTCCATGTATGGAGGACAAGCAGACAGATATGTGTCCATGTGGGGAGGACAAACAGACAGATATGTGTCCATGTGGGGAGGACAAACAGACAGATATGTGTCCATGTGGGGAGGACAAACAGACAGATATGTGTCCATGTGGGGAGGACAAACAGACAGATATGTGTCCATGTGGGGAGGACAGACATATATGTGTCCATGTAGGGAGGACAGACAGATATGTGTCCATGTGGGGAGGACAGACAGATATGTGTCCATGTAGGGAGGACAGACAGATATGTGTCCATGTGGGGAGGACAAACAGACAGATATGTGTCCATGTGGGGAGGACAAACAGACAGATATGTGTCCATGTGGGGAGGACAAACAGACAGATATGAGTCCATGTGGGGAGGACAAACAGACAGATATGTGTCCATGTGGGGAGGGCAAACAAACAGATATGTGTCCATGCGTGTGGGGAGGACAAACAGACAGATATGTGTCCATGTGGGGAGGACAAACAGACAGATATGTGTCCATGCGTGTGGGGAGGACAAACAAACAGATATGTGTCCAGGTGGGGAGGACAAACAGACAGTAGAACATGTACTCCAAAACTGTCAGCTCCATGAGAGGAGTAGGGTGGCAGTCAGTGGCCTTTTTCAACCCAGTTGAGGGAGAAACTGTGTGGTGACGAGAGAAATCTGAGACAGACTTCCAGCTTTATAAGACAGATAGATGTGGTTATTTGAGAGCGAACGAAGAAGAAGACACAGACAACTAGTAATTCCAGCAATGCTGTTTCTGTCGCGTCTGGTGCCAGCTGAGATCTGAGCACTATGCTTTTCGGGCGTTACTTCTGCCGTGGTTGGCGCAGATGTGATCTGATTACCGTTCTTTTTCGGAAAATGTTGTTTCTGCCGCGGTTAGTGCAGCTGAGATCTGAGCACTGTGCTTTTCGGACAATCGTGCTCCTGCTATGGTTGGGCAGATGTGATCTGAGTACAGTGCCTTCTCTGCTCCACTTTGGCCCAGCTAATTCTCTTATATCTCTCTCAACTGCTCCTTTTTCTTCTTCTTCTTCAAGTACTATGCCACATGGCGTAGGTGATCATATCTCTCCACAACTTCATGTCTCCAGTATTATTTATCAGTTCTGTTGTTGACTACTTCCCTTGGCATGAAGTCAAACTGTCAAGTATCTGCTCTCTTTGTCGTCCTCCATATTTTTTCCTTTAATCGTGCCTGTTGCCTTGATACACTAGCTTCCTTCTTCTCATAACATGCCCAAAGAAAGCGGGTTGCTTCCTTTTTTTTTTTTTTTTTAAACCAGCGGCACTTGGGATTTCAGCCCTTCGGCCCAATGACATGTCATTGCGAGGCTGGTGAGCCTGTGGACTTTCCTTCCAACCCGGTCAGGAGCTTCGCTCCTTCCCATCCACAGAGAGTTTATCTCAGGAGCCGCTCAGGAGCTTCGCTCCTTCCCATCCACAGAGAGTTTATCTCAGGAGCCGCTCAGGTTATTTAGTCAAAGTCCCGGTCGATGAATTTACTTCAGATGCCCACGCCCGGGCTTGAACCTTGAACACCTGATCGCCAGCGCAATGTGGTAACCATTATACCAGCGCGGCTCCCGGTTGCTTCCTTTTAACCTAATGAACAAGCTTCCTTTGCGCATTTGCCTTCATTACTCTCTTTTAACTGTCCATGTTATGTTAAACATTCTTCTGTAAAACCACATCTCTGTGGCCTCTAGTGCTTTTCTTACCTGTTTACTAATTGTCCATATTTCACTTCCGTATGTCAGGATTGGTTCTATATAACAGTAACGAACTCTCTTTCTTACTTCCACTGACAAAGAATTGTTGCATCAAATACTTTTCATTTTATAGAATGCAGCTTTTTCCTGGGCTACTGTACTCCTCATTTCTGAAATGCATATTCCATCCGAAGCTATTAACGTGCCTAGGTACTTGAATCTATTCATTTGTTTTTAAAGTCCCAACTACGATGGTATGGCAATGTTTACAGAATAGGAGAAGATCGGCTACCACGACAAATATGGGGAACCAAGAGCCAGGGATCCAGGCCTTCAGGACGACCCAAATATGACCTAAGATAGCGCTTATATGTAAAACCACTAAAGCGTTTTGATTATACAGGGTCTTGACGTGAACGTTTAAAAGGAGAACGTAGCCTCAACAAACCCTAACGCACCGCTCCTCCCTAACGCGCCGCTCCTCCCTAACGTCGCTCGCCTTTTTATTTATTTATTAATGTGTTAGCTACTTTTCTTTGTAGCACGCTCCTATCAACCATCTACCATGTACATGGAGCTGTTGGTTATATTAGGACGTGTTTCGTTTATTGTAATATGTTTTTGTTTGTATTTATTTTACACTATATTATCTCTAGTAGGTATTTTTCCTATTGTAGTTATAGTTCAAAATGGCTTTATTATCCAAAAAATGATATTTTCTAAGCTGGTATGTTTTTAATTTTCACTGGACGGTTTATTTGGTTACTCCGTATGTATCTGGGGTGAGTCTTTCACCGCTGTGTACTACTGGCTCGGATCCTTATTTATTTATTTTTTATATGTTAGCGTTAGTTTTTGTAATATAGTGTTTTATTAACTTTTGCACTTCTGATGGGGGGTGGTCTTAGTGCTTATGAGATTTTCTACACTCATTACTACCTTGTGGTTACTACAGTACCGGTATGTCTTAATGTTTTGCCTCTCCTGGTCATATTTTTTGCAGTCCACCAGAAAGTGTCTAATTGTGTTTGGTTCTTGACGCTCTTCACATGTGGGTTCCTCAATCATGAAATATCCAGTTCCAAGCTTGAGCCTCAACAATTTTTTTATTAAATGGTATTTTTAGTTCATCTTGTATTTGACATTTTTTGCTCGTCCCAGTTTCTCATACATCTTATAGCAGAGCTTCCCAACCCGGGGTACGAGAAGCTTGTCAATGGGGTATGGGAGATATTTGGCACTTAACTGCGTTAGTCTATTCAAATTTTGCGTAGCAATATCAGTGAAAAAATATAAGTTGTGGATTAGAGAGACAACATAAATGAGTCGGGGACGAGATAGGAAAGGTAGACAGCGCATGAGAATGTATTACTAGGACCATAATAATAATAATAGCCCCTTCAGTCATAACTGACTATGGGAATGCGCCCCTGAAATGGCAGCCCTCAGCTGCTTATTTTCCTGGTGCTCCTTTCGACGTTTTCTCCTCACCTCTGCTTCTTGTGTGAGCCTCTCTTCGCTCAATCTGAGGTGGTGCCGTAAATAGCATCGCCACTTATTGCGATCGGCAGCTTCATCCTCCCATGTTGCTGGATCCATGTCCAGTGCCCTCATATCTCTCTTGCACACATCTTTGAACCTCAGCTGTGGTCGCCCAACTGTTCTCTTGCCATCTGCTAATTGTCCGTAGAAGATATCTTTTGGGATGCGACCATCTTCCATGCGGCGAACATGGCCAAGCCAGCGAAGTCTGCGCTGTCTAAGCAGCGTATACATACTTTGAAGGCCAGCACGTGACAACACCTCGACATTTGTCACTTTATCTTTCCACGAGATGCCGAGGATGCGGCGTAGACACCGCAAATGGAAGGTATTGAGTCTTCTTTCTTGCTTAGCATAGGTCGTCCAGGTCTCGCTGCCATATAGGAGTGTGCTGGTGACGCAGGCATTATATACCGCAGCTTTGGTCTTCATTGTGAGTTTAGAGTTTCCCCAAACACGCGGTGTGAGGCGGGCAAAGGTAGCTGCAGCTTTGCCAATGCGGCTGTCGATTTCTGTATCCAGTGAGAGTTTGTCATTGATGGTAGACCCTAGGTATGTGAAGTGGTGCACCACTGCCAATTCATAGTTATCGATAGTGATAACTGGTGCAGCACCCACATTCTGACTCAGCACATTCGTTTTCTTTAGACTTATTGTGAGGCCAAAGTCCTTGCATGCTTTAGTGAAGCGATTGATCAAGCTCTGAAGCTCCTGTTGGCTTTGAGTGACGACTGCAGCATCATCAGCGAACAACAAGTCTCTTATAGTGACCCTTCTGATTTTTGTTTTTGCCTTCAGCCTTGAAAGATTAAACAGACGGCCATCTGACCTAGTGTGAAGGCATATTCCTTCAGTTGCATCTCTGAATGCATGTTTCAAGAGTAAGGCAAAGAAGATTCCGAAGAGGGTCGGAGCCAGAACACAGCCTTGTTTAACGCCACTTCGTATATCAAAGGGCTGTGACGTGCTTCCAGCATATTGGACTGTTCCCTTCATGTCGTCATGGAATGACTTTATCATTTCCAGCATTTTAGAAGGGCAGCCTATTTTCAGGAGGATTTTAAAGAGTCCATCCCTACTAACCAGGTCGAATGCTTTTGTGAGGTCTATAAAGGCGATATATAATGGTCTTTTCTGCTCTCTTGATTTTTCCTGAAGCTGGCGGAGAGAGAAGATCATGTCTGTTGTTGATCTGCCAGCTCGGAATCCACACTGTGCCTCTGGATATATGCGCTCAGCTAACTTGTGTAGTCGCATTAAGATGACTTTGGCAAAAACCTTACCAACAATACTAAGAAGAGAGATGCCTCTGTAGTTATTGCAATCACTTCTGTCTCCTTTATTTTTATACAGTGTTACAATCTTGGCATCTCGCATGTCTTGAGGAATAGTTGTCTCTTCCCAGCACTGGCACAGCATCCTATGCAGGGGATGTAATAGCGTGCTCTTACAGCATTTGATTAAATCAGGAGGAATCCCATCACTGCCTGGTGCTTTGCCAGAGGCCAAGCTATCAATGGCCTTACTGAGTTCCTCTAATGTTGGTTCGGCATCCAGCTCCTCCATAGTTGGCAGACTATTGACAGCATCAAGGGCTGCAGGCATAACGGTATTGTCTCTAGCGTAAAGCTCAGAGTAGTGCTCGACCCACCTCTCCATCTGCTTACCCTTATCGGTTAGCTTCTCTCCGCTGATGGTTTTTAGCGGTGCCGTCTTACTTTTATGGGGGCCAAGTGCTTTCTTTATACCGTCATACATTTGTCTAATGTTGCCTGTTTGCGCTGCGATCTGGATGCTCTCACTGAGCTGGAGCCAATAGTCATTTGCACAGCGTCGAGCAGTTTGTTGAACTTTGCTTCTCGTAGCCCTCAGGATCTGTAGGGTTCTGGCACTCGGTGAACGTTTGTATTCATTCATAGCACTGCGCTTAGCTTCAATGACAGGTGCCATCACATCTGATGAAGCGTCAAACCAGTCATTTGACTTTGCTGTTTTCTTACCAAAGGTGGCAAGTGCAGTACTTTGAATGGTGTTCCGTAGATGCTCCCAGTTCTCTGTAATAGTATCACCATGCTGAGGGCTACTGAGCACTTTCTTGAAGGTCTCAGTGAATTGAGCGATCATGAAAGGGTCTGACATCTTGCTGGTATCAATGCGTGGTTTCCCTTCATGTCTGACACGATAGAGTTTTCTTGGTTGTGCTCTGATTTTGCAGCAAACCAAGGAGTGATCTGTGTCACAGTCTGCACTATGGTACGAGCGCGTGGAGAGCACAGACCTGAGGAGTGGCCTTCTGACGAGAATCAGGTCAAGTTGGTGCCACTGCTTGGATCGTGGGTGTCTCCATGACACCTTATGCTGGGGTTTTGTCTGAAAGTAGGTGTTGGTCACGCAGAGGTCATGGTGGACGCACAACTCTAAGAGCCGTTGTCCATTTTCATTCATCTTGCCAATACCAAACCTGCCCAGACATGAAGGCCATGAAACATTATCGGCACCCACTCTAGCGTTAAAGTCACCAAGGAGAACAAGCTGTTCTTGCCTAGGTATGCTTTTGATTACTGCTGCTAGATTCTCGTAGAACTCATCTTTAGCTTCTGAGGCAGAGTACAGAGTAGGAGCATACACACTGACAAGGGTGATGGGACCTGTGCTAGTTTGCAGGCGGAGCGTTAACAGGCGTTCTGATCCATTCTCGCCTGGTTCAACCATGTTAGTTAGCGATTTTTTGACCGCAAAACCTACTCCGTGTTCTCTAGCTTTATTAAGATCTTTCCCTTGCCAATAAAATGTGTAGTCCTTCTCGCTCACCGTTCCAGAGCCCGCCAGGCGCGTTTTCTGAAGTGCAGCTATATCCACCTGAAGTCGTTTAAGCTCATCATTAATTATGGCTGTCTTCCTTGCATCGTTTACATCCTGTAGGTTTTCGGATAGTCCAGTCAACATAGTCCGGACGTTCCAGCATCCCAATCTGAGAGTTTGCTTATTTCTATTTTTTCGATAATTGCTTGGTGCAAAATTTTCTGTCCACAGTTCGGGTTTGACCCTAATCCCCATGCACCCAATGGGGAAAGCAGACAGTGGCGGGACAACACCTTATTGACTGGGGGCTGCCCAGCTTGAAGCGGGCGGTAGCTGTCCAGTGAGATCCTAGAACCTCTCCCACTGTCGGAAGTAGCCCCTGGCGCCATGCCCTACGCCAATTGGGCAAAATGCTTATAACCGGTAACTGCTACTTCCCGTGTTTTGCCGACACCTATAGGGTGAAGCTGGAGTGTCCTCTCCAGGGCGCGAGCTTGGGCACAGTTATATGGAGATCAAGCTGTTGCCCATGCAGCATGTTCCCCCTCTCCACACAGCCGGTAGATCCAAAGGAACGGCAGTAGCCGATACAGTTTGGTACCAGCCATGTCGCAGGAGTTGCCAGAATAATGTCGAATCGACATTAGACTGCCTTAGGGACTCCGACTCCGGATTTATCCTCAGGGTTTACTCCCGAAGCCAATTCCACAAATGGATATTCCCGCAAGGCAGCGGTGGTTTGAATTCAGAGTTCCTTCTCTTAGATAAGCTACCAACCAAGGATCACGAGCCCTATCTGCCCGAAGCTGCTGGTTTTAAGGCGCCAGTCGCTCGCCTTTGCCCCTTCTCCCGTCAGTGGAAACAGTTCCGCCGGGCTCAAATTGAGCAACACGTGAAGGCCGGGAGCTGGACTTGGTTGTCAGAGGCTGTTTGAGGCGCGTGCCATAGAAGTATTTTATTACTAGGACCATAAAGTAAATAAATAAGTGGACTGCTGTAAAACTGGTAAGGATATATATATATATATATATATATATATATATATATATATATATATATATATATATATATATATATATATATATATATATATATATATATATATATATATATATATATATATATATATATACAGCATAGGGTGCTGTGCCAGTGATGGGAAAAGACAACTATTCTTCAGGACATGCGAGATGAAAAGATTGTATAAAAATAAAGGTAACAGAAGTGATTGCAATAACTACAGAGGCATGTATATATATATAAATGAAACGGTATTGAATCAGTTTTACAAATTAACGGTACACAGGAAACACGTCCCGTGTTCTTTGTGTACCATTAATTTGAAAAACTCATTCAATACCGTTATATATATCAGGAGCTCAGATAACCATCGCTGATCATATATTCTCAACGTAATCGTCTGCTACGAAAGCAGGTGTGACGGATAACAAAGCCCCTAGTACCCACTAGGTCAACACCGAAGAAACCAGCAACAAGAAGTATTCACACTCTTACACTGCTGATGAAAGTTTAGTATAAGGGATTAAGTCTTAAGTTTTATATTAAAACTTATACTGTTGATAAAAGTTTGGTGTACTGGATTTAGTTATTAAGTCATTTATATTAAAACTTATACTGTTGATAAAAGTTTAGTATACTGGATTAAGTCATTAAGTTTTATATTAAACAATTAAATAAATATGTAAGCGTATGTGCAGTTGTATATAAGAATGAAATAAACAGAGCAATTAGTTGGCACTAATTTTAACTAGTAGTTGTTGTTATCTTCCACTCTTTATAGTTTTATAGGGGATGCTGGGAAATGAAGGGGGAAAAAAAGGGGGGGGGGAGATTGGGGATATACTTGGGGGGCGGTGATCCAAAAAAAGTTTGGGGAAATACTGCTGTAAACAGTAAACTAACAACGGTTGTACAGGTTCAGCGAAATGTAACATGTCTGAAATTAATGTTTCTTCCCACATGTTAATTGTATTTCATTACTAGCACATGTTAATAACTATCCATTTAGTTTACTCATTTACTGTACACTCGTTGAATGTTAGCCTCGGAGTCGCCTGCTTAACTCAAAAGCGTCGACTATTTTGGCAGAGATATGAAGCGGAGCGAAATACGATACCTTGAAGGTGTTCGCGGTGGTTAATTTGGCGTAAAAGTTCTGAACAGAAACATCGTCAAGTCCCGGACAAGATTCTTAAAGCCGCATCTTTCTGCTCGTTCGCATCGTCGTGTACAAAGCGGGAGAAGACGCTTTAAAAAAAAAAAAAATACTGCCAGAGAAAAACAGGCGAAGTTGAAAAGGCAAGAATGACCCAGCCAAGCGTAACTCTTCAAACACCGAGGAATTCTGCTTCATTACCTCCCTTGCCCGTTGAACGTCGATGATTCGGCAAGTCAACGGGTACGAGATAAGCGCCTTTTCAGTTATTTCTGCATCTAGAATCAGTTTTTTTTTTTCTTATATTTTTTTTAAAACTCCTATTTCCCACCCTCTCTTTACCCGGTTTGTCGTCCCTCAGATTGAACCCCCGCTGGTCAAAATATTTTGCGATCAACTTTATTCGCACACCTTTAACATTTCAGATCTCTTTTCAAGGTCTATTCCGCAGCCCCTTACCTTCTGCCTGAGCTCAGCACCCGCGTCGTAAGTCACTGTGGGCTGGGCAGTTTTGGAGAATGTGTTCAGGGGTCTGGTTTCCGGTTCCACAAGGACATTCATTAGTATGAGATTTCCTGAAGCAGCAGAAGTGGCCTAGTAATTTGCAGTTCCAATATCTAAAGATGGGTACCTGATTCTCTTGATTTAGGGAAGGTAATAACCACTCTGCCAAACGGACGCGCAAGTGAAACATACGCACACATATCTCACACGCACATAAACGCATAAACATGAGAGTAGCGCATACCAAAAAAACGCGGTTTGAAATGATTACATTACTAGAAATCAGATCCCGAAAACTGAACAACACAATCATCCGATTATAAATCACACTGACCGCATCACAACAGACCATCTACGTCAGTGGTAGGCAACCCAGGACTGTGATGATCTACTTCAGAAACACTGAGCTAAGATCTACCATGATAAAAACAATTTCTGTTTTCTTGTTTCAAGAGTGTTTCTAATTGTGTAGCCAACATGTAATTTTTATCTCTGACGGACTACATACTTCCTGCAATTCCATCAACAGAGCAGTGTAGAACATTCAAATTAAACGATATGTTACCGAGTGTTAATTTCACTTCAAAGAAAAGAACGAGTTCCAATCATATGTAGTTAAATAAAGTGAATTTTTGTAAGCAAGCCAGTGAGTTTTCATAGGGAAATATGAAAAGTACCTTTAAGTCTTGGGGATACCGTGCTTTCAAATGTTTGTGGGAGAGGGATAATCCGAAATCTCCTTAGCTTAATAATTCTTTCTTTTTTCCATTTCGGTCGCCAGAGATCTATGAAATCATCCTTTAGTGACCTATCGGTACATCACCAAAATCGACCGGTTGCCGACCCGTGATTTACGTTTATCTAAATGCGGTATTCACGATGGAACATGATAGACACCCATGCGTTATCGGAGCCCGAAAGGGGCGCAAAGAATAGTAAGGATGTAACCTACCAAACATGTAGTAAAAAGCGACTAAGGAGGGTTAGCTATTGGCAGCGCTGCCACTCCTAAGTGGATTCACCTAGATCTAGGTTGTTTTTTGGGTCCCGTCTAGGTGTCATTTTCTTCATTAGTTGAAAAATGCCACCTAGATCAACTTTTGGTTTTCGTTTTTTTCGCCCAAAAGTAGCCCAAAATTTAAAATCTAGGTCTATCTAGGTGTTTTTTAAGGTACCATCTAGGTTTTTCCCCCAAAAATTTAGAGTGGCAACACTGGGCATGGGGTTAGCTACTTCATCCTGTAGAAACTTTAAGCTAATAAAACGGCATCAAGTATGGCTCAGCCATCCCAGCCAGGAGGAAGCAAGTGGCCTAAGTTTGTTGGTGACTCACGCTCCTCCGGTGGCAGAGAGTAATGAATGAATGATAGAACAGCTATTGAAGATTAAACTACATCATTCACTTATAAATTAGACCTTGACCGCATCAAGGTAGGCAATCTAAAAAAACGTAAAGGAAGTCCGGTAGCAGATACAGCCGTAGGGGAATATAGCGTCAGAGTAGGATTTCTTAACCTTTTTGTGTGCCATGGACCCATTTGATTGTCCGATTAGAGCCATGGAACCCTTCTTGAAAATAAAAAACATTTAAAAGCATAATTTAAAATTTTACATTTTACATTTTCGGTTATGTACACGGACCGCCTATGGGGATCTGTGAAACACAGGTTAAGAAACCCTGTGTTAAAGACTTCACTATACTTTTTTTTTTTTTTTTTTTTTTTTTCGTACGCCCGCTAATACTCGAGGCGAAATCTCAGGTTATTATTTATGTCTAACCTGACATTGATTTTACGTGAGTATCCCTTTATTTCTTGTACAGAGACAGGTGTCCCTCGCCATTCAGGCAAATACTCGCCGATTTCGGAGGTACCCATTGCAGCTGGGTCGGCTCAGGAGCCGCCAGTCCCTGGTCGACGACACTCCTTCAAATGTCCTCGCCAGGTCTCGAGTTAATCCAGTCCAAATCCCGGTCGACGAAAAATCCTCAAATGCCGTCGCCCGGGTTTGATCCTGTATCACCCGGTCGCCAGAGCGGTGTTCTAACCACTACGCTAGCGCGGCTCCCCTTCACTATACTAAATCCAGGTTTATGAGGTGGGGCCTTTGCCTTCCTTAATTCAAGAGGGGGTGTCAATTTACAGCTGGGTAGATTGGCGTGTGACGCTACCAGCTTTCGAACCCGGGAACGTCGCCGTGAGGCCAGCGCTCTAACAACTCTGCCAATCGGACGTGTGTCTAAAACTGTTATGTCATAATAGGCCATTCTCTTGTAACCATTTAATGAGAATAAGCCTACCACTTCATTGGGCCCCCTGTGCATGACGTCTCTGACAATGTACTTCCTGCGATTCTGCCACTTGGTTTACGTGGCAATTTTTTCTGTACGATGACTCTGACGTTAAGATATATATATATATGATTTGAGCGGCATTCAAAATATGTTTGGAGATGTTAGGGACCTTGAGCTGACAACTGCCTTTAGTTTAGTCATTAATGTGAAATATGAAGGCAAACGAAGAAGAAGATTTGAAAGGCAATCAAATCGACGGCTGCCGAATCTGGTACCGTACGTCACACATGAGACGGAATACTTAGATGTAAGAAATGTCTTTCAATGATGTAAGAAATTCATTTCAATAGCGACGAATTAACTCTCAACAGGTGGTATACTAAGACGTAAGGCAAATTAACAAGTTGCAAAGAAATATCAAAGTGGCATACAGGCAGACAATCACAGACGTACCGAGAAAGAAAGAAAACCATATTACCAGACGGCAAGGTCTTAGGACGCGCAATATAACCAACACCCCTTGTGTCTAGGCCGACCGAAGCACACCTCGCCAAAAGAAGGAAAAACTAAAAATAAGACACAGAAAGAAAAGGTACGGTTGTATTTATGTCGTTCTCTAACAGGCGATCATTAACTGTCCTCAGTATCTCTCCCTTGTCCATATCCAATGCACCTACTATCGATGCTCTTGAAGCTAGTCTATCAGCTCTTTCATTGCCGCTTACCCCTGCATGACCAGGACAGTAGATCCACACCAGTTTTTGAAGATTCCAGGCTTCTATGGAGATTTTCCATTCACGCCGTCGCCATCTGTTCCAGATAAGTGAACTTGCCATACCATTAGAATTCTTCACTAGCACCCATTAATTCAAGTCTGTATCTTCATTCTTCATCCTTCTTTCACCTGTCAACTACCAAAGGAGCATAAGCCTTTAATTTATACCAAGTCTTCCTGTCCCGTGCCATCAGCTAAATGTCTGTCCATGTGTTCTTAATCCCCTGTCTTGTCTATCTCTATTTCTTTTTTTCTATGTGTTCTTTGGTCTTCCGCTACATCTCTTTACTCTGGGGATTCAAGAACAGGGATTGTCTGGTAATGCTATCAACAAGTGATCTTCTCATCAGTTCTACATTAGTGATCTTGCCATCAGTTCTACATTAGTGATCTTGCCATCAGTTCTACATTAGTGATCTTGCCATCAGTTCTACATTAGTGATCTTCTCATCAGTGATCTTGTCATCAGTTCTACATTAGTGATCTTGTCATCAGTTCTACATTAGTAATCTTGTCATCAGTTCTACATTAGTGATCTTGTCATCAGTTCTACATTAGTGATCTTGTCATCAGTTCTACATTAGTGATCTTGTCATCAGTTCTACATTAGTGATCTTGACATCAGTTCTACATTAGTGATCGTGTCATCAGTTCTGCATTAGTGATCTTGTCATCAGTTCTACATTAGTGATCTTGTCATCAGTTCCACATTAGTGGTCTTGTCATCAGTTCTACATTAGTGATCTATGTATCTTCCCAGTTGCCATGTTTATTTCTCTCTCCATACACATGGACCCAGAACCAAACGATATCACTGCCTTGATGCTGTCGTATGTTCAACTTGGTGTCGTTTTATTTCCACATATTTCCTAATGCGATGAAAGCTGAGTGTTACGGGTCTTTTATATTATTATTTATAAGGTCTGAGTAGACGTCTTGCTACTCTGGCCAAGAACACATATGGGTACATCTGATGGACCACGAACCCCGTAATTTTAACTGGAATTCGAAATGTCACCACAAAGGCCAAGTGGACAATTCAATATATATGGTTTAATTGCACAAACGCTGCTCCACAATTATCAACTGGAAAGCCATAATATCTATTGGCATTACATATGCAGTAATCAGTATAGCTCAGTATCGTCTGTAGCTAAACCGCTGTCCTCGACAGGTTTACACATTTTATTAATTACTCACGTTCTTCACAGAAATCATAATTCCTTTCAAACATAAACTAGCATCATCACACTGAGGTGTATGGATGATCTAGTGGTCGAACATTGTAGGAATATATCATGTAATAATATAATTCTCAGGAGCTCTAAGACATACTTCCACATTGTCATGAAATATTCTAATCCACATATATAAATTATTAGGTAAATATAAAGCCTAACAAATAAAATTAATAAAGAGAAGAGCAATGGGAAAATGACAGTGCTGTCACAAGGAATGTACTCGAAATCCCCCTTGTTTTCTGCTTCGTCTGCAAATTGTAACGCTTTCACGTTGATAGTAAGGCTTACTGTATTATTACCCGCCTTCTTCAATGAAACGTGTGCTGTATTTCTTGGAAAAGCATTGAGACGTACTGCGTAATGACCTAAATTAACCCTAACATTAATTATACTGCGTTACCAAAACGAACGAACAGATGGACTAAAGGGATAAAAAGAGAAGGGAGAGGCAGAAAGCCGAACACTAAACCCGCTTCGCGCGATACACAATTACTACCATCACGCGTGTAAGTCTACATGCACTAATTTTTTTTTCAGACGGACAGTGATAAAATACACTACCCTTTCCCAGAGTTAGGTTTATAAATCATAACAGACTCTTATTAGAAAAGACAACATTATATGGGTTTACGTTTGAACACATAACAGTACCCAGACAGCACATCTTCTAAACAGGAGATAGAAGAAATTGCATATTTTGAACGCAGCCACGTAGCTCCTTTAAATTAGTATTTTTGGGTTCCTTAGGGTTTGCTGACAAATAATATGTAAAACGTTACGCAAATAGTCCAGGAATTAATAAATTATACCAAAAATAAAATATTGGGGGTGCCTGACAGCATAAAATCATTTCTGCTCATAAAATTTTTTTTATAACGTGTTTGAAAAAACCTTACGTTACATAAATAGCCTACCATGTAAACTCCAAATTGATTGGAGCGCAACAAATGAAAGCCTAACCACGATTGGTCGGGCTATAAATACTATCTTGGTTGTTGGGGGAGACGGGAAAAGATAACATTTTTTTCAAACACTTGTCGAAACGTGGCTCATTGGCCAGTCTCGCTGATATACACACTTGGGAGCGTTAGTTCGAGACCACTAATTCAAATAAGCTTGATAAAGCGACAGTACGTTGAAGCTAGCTCACATTTTTGCTAAAATAAAAGCCTGGAACATAGGCAGAACGGAATTTGTGCCAGTTTGTGCCAGAATTCATTGCTAATCAACGTATCTGTGTTTATTTCCATGAAATTGTGGGACAGTGGTCTTGATGGTAGTGAGCAGCATCTGGTCAGAGATTTGCTGAATCCAGAGTCGGACAGCATACTCCTTGGTCTTTTTAGCTATCAGTGAGGTGTCTCCTGAGCCCAGAGGAGAATTCGAGCAGAGGAGTCCTTTCCTGCCGCCATCACGCCAGATAAGCGAATTGGCCAGCTGAGCTCAACATTATGTCCCCTCATCTTGAAATAACTTTATAAAAATTAACATTCAGAGGGGAATTTACTTGTCTTAAAATCAGGAACTGTGAACATCTCCAATAATAGTCCCTAAAAGACAAACTATTGAAGTCATGATGACCAATACCAACAGAGCTTGAACAAAACAAAACCAGTATTACCTCATTTTACTACTACACAACTGACACACATAGAACATTTGTAATAATATATGTCACTACAATATTCATATTAAATACATTCTGTACATAACTTGTAATTTAAATTGATTGTGATTCCTGGTTCCCTTGTAGTTGAATCAGGACACATATTCATTCATGCCAGTAATGAATACATATTGTTATTTGAAACGTTACTAGTGACTTCTTTAAGATATTCTCATAGAGTGTTATATGTATGTGAGTGTCACAGTGTTGTCAAGAGTAGTGGATTAAATTAAATTGTTTATCTGTCTGTTGTTGTGACTTACACTTCACCATACACATACCCTAGACACAAAACGTAGTCACCACACTATTCCAGAATAATTCTGACTGAGATATATAGATATGTGGCAGCAAGTAAGGTTATATATATAATATACTACTCTTATTAGATATATATATACCTTCACAGCTGATCTCAGTCAGTACACTAAGTCCCTTATAAATATCTATAACATCCCACTTCACCACATATATTGGGGGCTCGCTCTTGGGATTTTGAATCTTTCACTATTAAAAATATTGGGGGGTAATTCACTTCAGGGAATATAAGAATTAAAAGGTATCCTTGGGTGGAATTAAATAAGGTTGAGCTCACGGTGCCTGTTTTGTCCATTAGAGATTGAATTGTTGGTTAGACATTGTATAAATTTACCTGATAGACAATGGCGGACCTGGCCAAATTTCGATCTGCTGCTGTCCAGACTGCAAAAGAGTTAGGATTAGATGGGCAAGTTATGGTTGCCTATGTTACTACGGAATGTGACAAATTTATTGAACGCGAAGAAAGAAGGTTTGAAGCCGAAAGAAAGTTAGAGGCTGACAGGGAAATTAAGAAGTTACAATTTGAAGCTGAGGCTGAGACTAAGAGGTTGCAAGCTGAGGCTGAGACTAAGAGGTTGCAGATTGAGGCTGAGGCTAAGAAATTGGAGGCAGAAAGAGAAGACAGAAGATTGGCTGCAGAAAGGGAAGAGAAGAAATTAGCTGCAGAAAGGGAAGAGAAGAAATTAGCTGCAGAAAGGGAAGAGAAGAAATTAGCTGCAGAAAGAGAAGAGAAGAGATTAGCTGCAGAGAGGGAAGCAGAAAAGGAGGAGAAAAGATTACAAAGGGAACATGAGTTACGACTAAGGGAGTTTGAGTTTCAAGGCCATGCTCCTGAAAATGGTGCCAGTCCCTTTGCCTCTGATGCTACGGTTACTCAAGGAGCCTCAACCTCAGCTATGAATTTTCATTTAGATCATTTTGTTGAGAAAGACGATGATATTGAGAGCTATATAAATAGGTACGAACTATTAGCTACCACGTATGGGTTAGAGAGAGAAAGGTGGAGCTTAAAGTTATCTCAGGGACTTCGTGGGGCAGCTTATGAAGTTTTTGCAAAAATGAGCAGAGGTGATCAGGAAAATTATGACATGCTAAAGCAGGCTCTTTTGTTAAGGTATGAAAAGAATGCAGAGTTTTACAGGAAAAAATTTAGGAATGCTAAACTACTGTCAGGTGAAACCTATCACCAGTTCTCTGCACGAATAGAGACATACTTGGAGAAATGGACTTCTCTGGGGAAAACCCAAGATCTTAAGGAAATGGTCCTTATAGAGCAACTAAGAGAGTCCATGGCTCCAGACCTGAGAAAGTTTCTCATGGAACAAGGTGCAGAGAGGCTGGGTGAGTTGCTAAATGTTGCTGAAAGGTATCAAGCAGCTCAAGCAGAGGTAACAGGTAATAAAAAGAAACAGGTGGACAACTTTAGGGCACCACAGAACTTTAATAAATTTGATCCTAAGGATCAAAATAAAGGTAAGCACCAATTTGATAGGCCACGGTATGAAAATAAAAATAAATTCCCACAATTCGATGAAAGGAAATATGATGAAAGAAAATCTTTCAACCAAGGAAAAAGGTGGTGTAAAAATTGTCAGATGGACAATCATGACACTGACCGTTGCAGAAGGAAACCTGTGTATATGGCAACCCTTCAGGTCAGGTCGACCTCAAGACAGGAGGAGGATATTATGTTAGATACCACTCCAGAAGAGATGAGGAAGGCACAGGCTGGGGATAAAACACTCAAGCCTTGTTTCAGAAAATTGTCAACTTGTCATACAACTCCAGGCAAGGGAGATTTTTACATGAAAAACAAGTTGATGTATAGGAAGACTGGAGCTAGATCCAATGGTCACGGACAGCTGGTTCTTCCAAAAAGATATAGGACAGAATTAATAAGGAGCCTACATGTGAAACCAGATGGGGACCATGAGAAGATAGGTACCATCATTCAAAAGGTGGCTCACAATTATTATTGGCCCAAAGCAAGATGGGACATTGAAATTTTGTAGAAAGGTGTAGCATAGCACATGAGGGAACACCCACAAGTGGGAACATGGATCAGGACCTGGACACGCCACGGGGCAAAATCAGGCCTGACAATAAAAGGAAAAATAGATTTGATAAAGTGGACCAAATGGAATGGGAAGCCCCTTTTCACGGACAAGCTTCACTTAACTGTTTTACAATGGCCACTATGCGGAGAGTGCAAAAAGATGTCTTACCCCAGGATAAGCCGAAAATCCCTCAATCGGACTTAAACAAACTGGAGGAAGAAGATGTAGAGAGGAAATCTCTCATCAAGAATTTTAAGAGGGGAGAAAGCCCCAAAAGAAAAATTGGTAGCGGTCGTTTTGTGAATGATAATTCTGGGAGGAAAAATCATCACTATAAAGCTTCGAGTGGAAGAGACCATACCGGTGCATGGACAAATAGGTCCACACAATTAAAGGTCCATATGTAGCTTTGTTAAGAACGTGGACTGATGAAAAGGCAGAGGAAAACATTACATCTTCATACCAATATGTGAATGAGCTGACCACTCGGTTGAAAACTGGCTGGAAACTTGCCAATGAAAATTTGAAACAAGCCAGGAAGAAACATGCTGCCTATTATAACAGGAAGGCGAAAGACAGAAATTTGGCTGTGGGAGAGAAGGTACTGCTTCTTTTGCCCGGGAGTCAGAATAAGTTACAAATTGGATGGCAGGGTCCATATACAGTTCTAGAGAAGGTGTCTAGAACAAATTATAAGATAGATAAGAAGGGGAAAGAAAAAATCTATCATGTGAATCTCCTGAAGAAATATTTGGAAAGAGAACATCAGGAAGAGACACACTTGTTGACCTTGTCCATCGCCATGGAGATGAAAAAGGAACCACTTTCATCATTTGAATATCCATTACACCCCTGTGAGACAGCAGCACAGGTGAAAATCAGTACACATTTAACGAAAACTCAGAAAGAGAGAGTGCAACAGGTTCTAAATAATCATGCAGAGGTGTTAACAGACCGACCAGGGCATACAAACCTATTGGAATATGATATGAAACTCATAGACTCCACACCTGTCTGTATGAAACCATATTCGATTCCGTTTGCTAAGGAAAAAGCTTTGAAGGAAGAGATAGACTATCTATTGAAGGAAGGAATTATTTCGCACAGTGAGTCTTCGTATAGTTCCGGTGTTGTACTCTTAAGGAAGCCCTCTGGAGAACATAGACTCTGTATAGATTACAGGAGACTGAATGCTATTACAGAAGGACAGGTGGATCCATTGCCGGATACAAATCAGCTGTTTGCCAGACTAAATAAAGCTAAATATTTCTCAAAAGTGGATCTGAGTAAAGGATACTATCAGATTCCAGTAAAGCCTGAGGTTAGACCATACCTAGCTTTTAGTACCTCAGAAGGACACTATGAGTTTAATAGATTGCCATTTGGATTGAAGAATGCGCCTAGTGTCTTCTCTAGAATGATGAGAAAATTATTGGATCCTCTGAATAATCCCTGTATAACAAATTTTATGGATGATATCCTTATAGCAACAGAAACATTTGAGGAACACATTGACTCTCTGAACATGCTGTTTGATCGACTTAGGGAGGCAAATTTAACAGCCCGACCAACCAAATGTTGCGTTGGATGTAAAGAATTGGAATTTTTGGGACACACAGTTTATCAGGGAAACATGACCCCTGACCCAAAGAATTTAGAGAAACTACAGAAAGCCCCGAGACCACAAACCAAGAAGGACGTGAGATCCTTTGTCTCATTATGTGGTTTCTACCAGAAGTATATCAAAAACTTTAATTCCATATGTGCACCTTTAACGGAATTGACACGTAAAGGACTTCCAGATCGCATTACATGGACACCACAATGTGAAATGACTTACCAAGAATTGAAGGAAAAGCTCACAAGTAAACCCATTTTGAAATTACCTGACTTAAGTCAAGAATTCATAGTAAGGACGGATGCAAGTAATATTGGGCTAGGTGCAACTTTACTACAGAAATCAGATGCATTGGATGGGGAATTAAGCCCAGTGGCATATGCTAGCAGAAAGTTGAATAAAGCTGAAATCAACTACTCAACTAGCGAAAAAGAATGTCTTGCAGTAATATGGGCAATAAAGAAATTCAATATTTATCTATATGGGAAGGCATTTAAGTTGCAAACTGACCACAAACCTTTATCGTTTTTAGCACAGGCTAAGCATGAGAACTCTAGGTTACTCCGATGGTCTTTGCTTCTGGCTCCATATAATTTTAGCATTGAATATATATCTGGAAAAACAAATCTGGGAGCGGATTTTTTAAGCCGCCATCCGTGTGATGAGAATCACCGTAAACCCCAGAAATAATAATAAATTTCTCTATGTGTATATAGAATAAAGGACTGACATATAATGTCTGTTTTAAGAGGGGAGGTGTCATGAAATATTCTAATCCACATATATAAATTATTAGGTAAATATAAAGCCTAACAAATAAAATTAATAAAGAGAAGAGCAATGGGAAAATGACAGTGCTGTCACAAAGAATGTACTCGAAATCCCCCTTGTTTTCTGCTTCGTCTGCAAATTGTAACGCTTTCACGTTGATAGTAAAAGCTTACTGTATTATACCCGCTTTCTTCAATGAAACGTGTGCTGTATTTCTTGGAAAAACATTGAGACGTACTGCGTAATGACCTAAATTAACCCTAACATTAATTATACTGCGTTACCAAAACGAACGAACAGATGGACTAAAGGGATAAAAAGTGAAGGGAGAGGCAGAAAGCCGAGCACTAAACCCGCTTCGCGCGATACACAATTACTACCATCACGCGTGTAAGTCTACATGCACTAATTTTTTTTCAGACGGACAGTGATAAAATACACTACCCTTTCCCAGAGTTAGGTTTATAAATCATAACAAACTCTTATTAGAAAAGATAACATTAGATGGGTTTACGTTTGAACACATAACAGTACCCAGACAGCGCATCTTCGAAACAGGAGGTAGAAGAAATTGCATATTTTGAACGCAGCCACGTAGCTCCTTTAAATTAGTATTTTTGGGTTCCTTAGGGTTTGCTGACAAATAATATGTAAAACGTTACGCAAATAGTCCAGGAATTAATAAATTATACCCAAAATAAAATATTGGGGGTGCCTGACAGCATAAAATCATTTCTGCTCATAAAATTTTTTTTATAACGTGTTTGAAAAAACCTTACGTTACAGAAATAGCCTACCATGTAAACTCCAAATTGATTGGAGCGCAACAAATGAAAGCCTAACCACGATTGGTCGGGCTATAAATACTATCTTGGTTGTTAGGGGAGACGGGAAAAGATAACATTTTTTTCAAACACTTGTCGAAACGTGGCTCATTGGCCAGTCTCGCTGATATACACACTTGGGAGCGTTAGTTCGAGACCACTAATTCAAATAAGCTTGATAAAGCGACAGTACGTTGAAGCCAGCTCACATTTTTGCTAAAATAAAAGCCTGGAACATAGGCAGAACGGAATTTGTGCCAGTTTGTGCCAGAATTCATTGCTAATCAACGTATCTGTGTTTATTTCCATGAAATTGTGGGACAGTGGTCTTGATGGTAGTGAGCAGCATCTGGTCAGAGATTTGCTGAATCCAGAGTCGGACAGCATACTCCTTGGTCTTTTTAGCTATCAGTGAGGTGTCTCCTGAGCCCAGAGGAGAATTCGAGCAGAGGAGTCCTTTCCTGCCGCCATCACGCCAGATAAGCGAATTGGCCAGCTGAGCTCAACATTATGTCCCCTCATCTTGAAATAACTTTATAAAAATTAACATTCAGAGGGGAATTTACTTGTCTTAAAATCAGGAACTGTGAACATCTCCAATAATAGTCCCTAAAGACAAACTATTGAAGTCATGATGACAAATACCAACAGAGCTTGAACAAAACAAAACCAGTATTACCTCATTTTACTACTACACAACTGACACACATAGAACATTTGTAATAATATATGTCACTACAATATTCATATTAAATACATTCTGTACATAACTTGTAATTTAAATTGATTGTGATTCCTGGTTCCCTTGTAGTTGAATCAGGACACATATTCATTCATGCCAGTAATGAATACATATTGTTATTTGAAACGTTACTAGTGACTTCTTTAAGATATTCTCATAGAGTGTTATATGTATGTGAGTGTCACAGTGTTGTCAAGAGTAGTGGATTAAATTAAATTGTTTATCTGTCTGTTGTTGTGACTTACACTTCACCATACACATACCCTAGACACAAAACGTAGTCACCACACTATTCCAGAATAATTCTGACTGAGATATATAGATATGTGGTAGCAAGTAAGGTTATATATATAATATACTACTCTTATTAGATATATATATACCTTCACAGCTGATCTCAGTCAGTACACTAAGTCCCTTATAAATATCTATAACATCCCACTTCACCACAACGTCGTTTGCCGAGCTATGATCGAAGATTCGGTCTAGTTATCGGTCTCTTTGGCATTGTGTCTCCGAGGGAGAAGGTTGTGTTCTTATGTGCTCCTGGATGTGTACTTTGAGTACAGATAATTCATATATTTAATTCAGCTAGGTCGTCTACCAGTTAGAGCCTAAGTCTGATTATATTTCTAAGGACGTGTCAGCGTTGAATGGAGTTGGAAAGGATTAGTAATTTGATATTAAATAAATTCAGCATGATGACTCTGACAGTGTTCTTATAGTCTACAAGACGTTAGACTTACTTATGGACTGGCTAGTGATTGCCAATGTCATGTATATGATGCAAGTATTGAGGAGCTTCGTCCTTGTGATTAAATCTACATATTTGTGAAACGTCAAACTGGCTATTCAAGTTTTTATACTGCTAAAACTAGCCTCACGTTTCTATTGAACTGTGCTTGTCGGACTGTACTACATTAAACCCTAGACCCATCTGAACACCAGAGTCCAGCATCTCAATATACTCCAAAAGGACCAGTAACAGTTACCAACTTTGGCGTCTGCAACCTGAGCCAAAAGGCAATGACGTAACTTCCTGTTTCCAAGGACTACCGATAATAAACAAATATGAATCCTAGTCGAACCATTTTGATATCGACAGACATGTTATGAATTTAATCATAACACTGAGCTTGTACTTTTGAATTCTTATTTTGATGATCTTCTGTTCCGCCGACTTTGTCTGTACTGTGGTCAAGATCTTTGGTGTTCTTTATTAATTCTGATACTGATCTCGGCCCCTTAACGTAGTGCCCGGCTGTCAGCCTTCTTTTCTTTATTTTCGTTTAAACAAATAAGGAGGGGAAACACGAGGCCTGTAAATGGTAAATAAATAAATAATACACAAAGGTATGTTTCAGACATTCACGAGAAATAAAGAAGTAGAAGACTAGACAACAGTGGTGCCTAGTTGGCAGAGAGGATTGTAATGATTCGCTCCCGTAGCTAGGCGGTGGTGTCGTTCGGAAAGTCCTGGGTTCGACTCCCGGAAAGCCTATCATTTCTGTTGTCTAATCTTCTACTTCTTTATTTCTCACGAGTGCCTGAAACACTTTGTATTATCTATTTATTTACTATTCTTTATGTTCACTTTTCTTTATTTTTTTAATTTTTTTTTCATACAATATTTTTGAAAATTACTATTCTCATTAACAAGTCCACTGAAAGGTAACTGCCATCCCCTTATCCTTGTCGTTACTGTTTTTACTGGTTGGATCTTCACAAGTAATGTTAATTTGTTTTATTTTTTTTTTTTACCTTTCGCGGTCTATAGCATTTTTTTAGCCCTTTCTTGTCTGCTCTTCTGCTGCTAATGGAGCCCCAATTGCAACTAGTCCCCTTACAGGAAGCCTACATTAAAGTATTTATGTGATCTTGCATCAGTGGTTTTTGTAGCAGTCTGATTTACATCATGTGGCTGCTCTGGTGCAAGTTTCCTTACTAAAAACCAAACACTCTGTGAACTATCACACTAAAACCAAAGTGTTGCAAATTGGCTGACTAGATCCTGTAGCTCCCATGTCCACTCCATATTAAAATCAAACCTTGACATCTTCGCACCATTCCGTTTCTCCATGTGAAAGATTCAAGAAACCAGATTTCACACTGTTACTTCCTCTTTTTAAAACGTCATTAACAAATACAGTCATTGTAAGACTCACAGTCCGTGCTTCGAAAGGTTCAAAATGGTTGGCTACAGCATGAATGGAAAACACTCATAGAAGCTTCGAATCTGCAGGAGCTGGTGTAGATCTACTGTCCTGGTCATGCAGGGGTGCGCAGTAATGAGAGATCTGACAGACTAGCATCAACAGCACCCACGGTGGGGGACACTGGATATGGACAAAGGCGAGATACTGAAAACAGTTAATGATCGCCTGTTAGAGAATGACACTGCAATAGATGAACCATCAAGGTTAAGACTGTTGGAATTTGGCATCAAATGTAAGGCTAGCAGAGACAAACGTATGAAAGGATGCATCCGTCGTGTATACAACCAGCGAGCTACAGGAACCGTTAGTATTTACTCTCTGACATATACTGATGGAGACTGAGCACCTATAGGTTTGCCTGGAGTGCAATGATGCAGATTCTGTTCAATAATAACACCCTCTTTTAACAATCGTTACCCTTTCATTTAATTAGACCCTCTTCATGCATGAGCGTTCGACTGACAGAGTGGTTAGAGCGCTGGTCTCTAGTGACAAAGGTGCCGGGTTCGATTCACGGTTTTGATACACTCCTGTCTATCCAGCTGTAAAGTGGTACCTGATTTTTCTCATAAGGGAAGAAAAAGGCAGTGAAGAAGGGAAATGGTCACCCCACCTCTAGATGCTGGACCTAGTATAGTGAAATCTTCATACACCTAAGGCAGTATCTGCAATGGGACTACCTTTTTCTCCATGCACACTAGCACGCAGACCCGTCGGAAACGACGGGAACATTTAGATGTAGCAACGGCTAAACCGGACACCGGCTTTCTTGACACTGGAAGCGTTTGAAAAAAAATTGGCTCACTGCATAAAACCGTAAAATTTATAAAACTTGCGCAATGTGCCTTATTTAATGTTTTTTTTTTTTTTTTTTTGCTGCTGTGGGTCTTTTGATTTCCTGCCTTCCAGCAATCCCTTCCTTATATTTTAATAGAAAATGTGTTCCTGTGTCAATTAACTTTTGTCCTGACTTGTGTCTTCGCTTGGTGCAGGTTGTACTGATCGGGTTGAGTCGGATGCCATTTCCGCATCAAATGTCGGAACTGACGGGCCTCCAACGTTTTTCTGTCTCTTGTTTTGACGGTACATTCTGACAGACTGTTTCTATCTCTTTTATTGACGGTACATTCTGACAGTTTGCATTTCTTGTATTGACGGTACATTCTGACACTGCTTCTGACGGAACTCGCTTAAATCGAATTTCGCTTAAGTAGAAGCATTTGTAATGGTCCCGGCCAATTATCTTTTTTGGCTTTGTTTACAAAAAAAAAAACACAACTTACGTCGAATTCTGATAACCAGAATTTCCGTATATAAGTCGAAGACTTGCATAAGTAGAAGTTTGCCTTCACAGCCCAAGTTACAGTACTACGTGGCCGTACATAATAAACGTCCGAGCTTCCGTCAGTAGATTACAACGCTAACATTCATTAAACCAGCGAGCCCATAATCGTCAGGCCCACTGAACGAACACTTACTAGTTCAATTTGGTCTGCGAGAAAAGGACTTGCGTTAAACTCAAAGCAACGGGACTAGGCGTTTGAGGTCTGAAGTTAAGTAAAGAGCAAAACCTTCGGCATCTGAATACTAAACAATAAATATAAACCAGTATTTGGCAGGCACTCGTAACTAAAACACTAGACAACAGATAAGTCCGTAAGTCAGAGTGGTTAACTCTTATATCGGCTTAGTTGTCATGCACAATAGTTATTGTTCTAAGCATCCGTGTAGGAACCGCTAACAGAGCACGCAAAAATACTAAGCCAAACGATTCGAACGTTTATACACTTGCTACTATGCTACTAGCAATTATCTTGACACTACATTTTACGCTTCACTAAATATGCTTTTGAAAACTTTAAAGATGCAGAAATGAAAATTTTAAAATAAAAATGCCTGTTTCTGAATGGTTAAAATAACTGCTTAATGCTTTACCTTTTTATTCTGACGTAAATGTCCATCTTTGACCAACATTCGGATAAGTAGAACTACGTTAGATATATATATATATATATATATATATATATATATATATAATATATATATATATATATATATATATATATATATATATATATAGACGACCAAAGTGTGGAAACAAATTGGGCAGCCCTAAGTGAGCAGATCTACAACACTGCTACAGAGGTCCTGGGTCCCGCCATCAAGAAACAAAATGACTGGTTTGATGAGAACTCAGATGATATAAAAGATGTTGGCTGAGAAACACCATCTCCATAAAGCATATTTAAATGATCAAAAATCTACATGAAAGAAAGACGCTTTCAATAACATGCGTAGAATTGTCCAATATAAACTACGCCAGGTGCGGGATTCATGGCTGAGTAATAAAGCAGATGAGCTCCAAGGCTTTGCTGACAGCCATGACTTGAAGAATTTTTACCATGCACTCAAAGCGGTCTATGGTCCAACATCATCAGGATCAATTCCCCTCCTTAATGCAGATGGAAAAACACTAATTACAGACAAGGAAAAAATTCTCCAACGCTGGGTCGAACACTTTAATAATATTCTGAACCAGCCATCATCTATTAACGACGAAGCCATCATCCGCCTGCCCCAAATTCCTATAAATGAAGCACTAGATGATATACCAACTCTGGAGGAAACTCAAAAAGCGATTCGTCAACTTTCTAGTGGAAAGGCCCCCGGCTCCGATTACAACGAGGTTTATAAAGTTGGCGGTACAGTTCTGATAGAGAAACTTCACATGATCTTCCAGCAAATGTGGCAGAGTGAAACCATCCCACACGATCTCAAAGATGCGTCAATTATACATCTATATAAACGTAAAGGTAATCGCCAAGACTGTAACAATCATCGAGGCATCTCTCTTTTATCAATCGCTGGGAAGATATTCGCCAGAATCCTTCTGAATCGCCTTACGGCTCTTCTTGACAAAGGTCTTTTACCTGAAAGTCAGTGTGGATTCCAGAAAGAACGTGGAACCACCGATATGGTGTTCGCTGCAAGACAGCTACAAGAAAAATGCCAAGAACAGCACTGTGACCTGTACACAGCTTTCATCGACTTGACAAAGGCGTTCGACACGGTCATTAGAGAGGGTCTATGGAAGATCATGGCAAAATACGGCTGCCCAAAGAAATTTATCTCAGTAGTGCAGCAACTGCATGATGGAATGCAGGCTAGAGTTCAGGAAAACGGTGAGCTGTCGGAGCCTTTCCCCGTCTCAAACGGAGTTAAACAAGGGTGTGTACTTGCACCGACTCTGTTCAGTATCATATTTTCTGCTATGCTGACTGATGCTTTCAGAGACGGGGACACAGGAATCGACATCAGATATCGTATTGATGGAAAATTGTTTAACCTTAGGAGGCTTCAAGCAAAAACCAAGGTCAAATCACACACCATCAGAGATCTTCTGTTTGCTGACGATTGTGCCCTTAGTGCTGGCTCAGAGGCTGATCTGCAGCACAGCGTGGATAGATTCTCCGAAGCCTGTGCCAACTTTGGGCTTACCATCAACACGGAGAAAACAGAAATCATGTACCAACCAGCTCCTGGCACAGTTTATACTGAGCCAATCATCAAGGTAAATGGTGAGAAACTGAATGTTGTGAACAGATTCACATACCTTGGTAGCACACTTCCCCAGAACATCGTCATTAATGATGAGGTAAACACCAGGATCTCCAAAGCCAGCAGCACATTTGGCAGACTATACACCAACGTTTGGCATCGAAGTGGCATTAGTCTACAGACAAAGCTGAAGGTGTACAGAGCTGCGGTGCTTCCAGTGCTGCTTTATGCATGCGAAACATGGACTGTATACAGGCGCCACGTAAAGAAGCTAAACCACTTCCATACAGTCTGTCTCAGGAAGATAATGAACATCAAATGGCAAGACAAAATCCCGGATACCGCCGTTCTTGACAGTGCTGGTATCCCTAGCATCCATACTATTCTGATGCAGTCACAGATTCGCTGGGCAGGTCATGTAGTCCGCATGCCAGACCATCGACTGCCAAAGATACTCTTTTATGGTGAGATGCAGAAGGGTAAACGCTCCCATGGTGGCCAAAAGAAGCGCTTCAAAGACACGTTAAAGACGTCATTGAAAACCTTTGACATAAACCCAGACATATGGGAAGCTGCTGCGCAAGACCGAACTGCTTGGCGCACATCTCTTCGTAAAGGTGCAGCGGCATGCAAATCACCCAGAAGAGCAGCAGCGGAACAGCGGAGACAAGCTAGAAAAGACCGTGAAATAAAACCTTCACATGAAGCAAACATTTCCTGCCCACACTGTCCAAGATCTTTCAAGGCCCGCATCGGGCTCATCAGTCACCTTCGTACCCATAGAGTAATCTTATATTCCTAATAATTGGATGAACAGAGTGGTCTTCATCACCCGTGATGGACGAACAACATATACATAAACATTTAAAAATCCGGTGTCGGAAACAAAGCCATCCCCGAGAATTTTCGAATTAAAGGAAACAGACTGTGCTACTAGATTATAATTCAACGCTAAAACTGTGGTAAAACTTGTGATATCCAAAATAGTGATATCATTTGGAAAGTCTCTCAACAAATAGCATCTCAACAGAAGCAGTCGTTATAACCATCATCATCATCACTTACGCATGTCCTCTTTGTGATGCATAAAGCCACACTTGCAGCTAGTCCCCTTGCAGGAGGCCTGTACAAAAACATTCATGTGCTCTTGTAGCAGTGGTTTTTGTAGCAAGTTTGTGTAAATGGTGAGGCTTCAGCCCCATAAACAACTTCATGATAGTCACCTTTCCTGACAAGCCCGATGAAGCAGTAGTCCCTATTCTTTGTTAGTCTCATCAGAGACCACTCTGGAACTAAACGGGCCAGTCGATATAACTTAAAATGTATATATTGGTCATTAATGTAAAGCCTAACACGCTGGTACTGAGTAATACAGCTTTTAACATCCTTTTAAACAATCACCGGCTGTATCATATCCCAGCTTCTTCTAACTGTGATGAACAAAATAGTGAAAAAAAACTCAATGCTGGATTGCATTGAGATCTGCAGTGGACCTTGACAAGGGCAGATAGATCATTTTTATTTATTTTTATTTTTTAAATCTTTTTATTAAATAAAATTTTGCCTCGTTTTGGTGAGGCGCGTCCCATTCATCCAAGTCGGCTATATTAGGGCGCATGTCCAAATATAAAAGACCTTTAGGTCTGAATAATAGACAGATAGATCAGTCATATGCTTAACATGACAAGAGATAGATGGACAAGGCAAGCAATGGGCTGGACTCCTCAGGGACAGAGAGAGAAGGCATACGGGGCAAAGAGAGAAGAGTAGACCAATGGGGATATGGAGCAGGCAGAGAAGAGTAGACCCATGGAGATATGGGACAGAAAGAGAAGCGTAGACCTATGGAGATATGGGACAGAAAGAGAAGAGCTTGTGACAAAACGGGGCGGCCCCTATCGATCTTTGTTTCACTCAGTCAGTATCGGTACATTTGTGGTACTGATTTTTATTATGTGCTGTCAATTATCGCACTTTTCTTTCTTTCTTTTCTGCTTGTGTGGCAAATATTTTGTAGGTGCAAATATTTATTGACACTCCTCTCTGTGATGTCACCCGTTTGTTACCCGGTCATCCTAGCTTGCGGTGAGCAACTGAGATAAGATAATCGCCGGCGTGTTTAGATTGAACCGCTGATAAGACGACTCGTTTGGTAACCCAGATGGGCAGACACGGAGTTTTGCGTACTCATACGACAGATAACGAGATTACTGTCTGTGTGACACATGTGGGCAGACAAGTGTGACATAATCGCTTCCGGGCCGACTTGTTATGACAACATTACTTTCTAATAAAGTAATAAGTATTACAGCTTACACATGTTGTCATGTGAGTTCCCCGATCTGTCTGTAAGTTTGTACACAAGGGCATCGGACATCATAATACCATATTTGGGAGACGTGACCTTTGCAACATTTTTCCATGTCGGAAATATTTTGAAAGTACCACACCTGACCTGTTTGAATATGATTGGAACGTTTATTTAACTCCATAACAAACGAAGGCGTGGGAAGGCAGGACATTTCGCAGTTTTATTTCACTGTGAATTTCACGCTCGCCAAGACAACATCAGACCTCTCCAGAGTGAAGACTAGATTCATAATTCCTTTTTTTAACTGGACCTTTTATTGGAGAACCAAATAAGACTTACAAAGCACAGGAAATCTCTAAATTTTAATAAGGAACACCGGGACTAGGAAACTGAAGAAAGACACGGAGTCAGAGGTAATTGAAGTTAAAATTAACGACCCCCAGAACACGTGAAAGAAGACAGCTGCCCGTGTTTTTTTTTTTAAAGAGAGGACTTTAAACGTCTGTGAGCCAAGATTCGCATAAGTAGTGCATTTTCATTTGATGTTTCATTACTAACATGTGAACTAACACACACACACACACACACACACACACACACACACACATATATATATATATATAACCATGTGAATTTTTATATGTGAAAATTGCCACAGGACGCCCAAGTCATTTGAGGCTTGCAACCTCAGTATCCAGAATGATGATTCATGAACCACCGCCACATGGGCTAGTGATTGCTTTATTGATAGTTTCGTAAAGAGAACTAAAAGCATAAAGTGGTTCCAGGTTCCCTATAGAGAAGGGAGGGAAAGATGAAAGAAATGATGTACATTCTAAGAATAATACTTACAGTTTCAAAGCTTTTAACTCAGTGTAAATGTAAACGAAAAAAACATATTCATGTTAAAATTAATAGAAGTTTCAAACTTTTCTACAAGTGTAAATATAAAGGAAACATAACTGAATTTATATTGTGAACACTTTTCAAACAGTGGAGATGTAAATGTAAAACATATTATATATGTACGTTAAACCTTTTCATTTAAATGTAACGTAAAGCGAAAGCTATTCAGTTTAAATGTAAAGAAAGTTTTATCCAGAGGGATTAAATTTAATTCTCATCGAGGGTAAATTCTGACACAGGACGGTAGAATAGAAGAGGGGGTACATAACTATGTGTTGGAAAACGCCATACTCAGAAGAGCGTTTCGTTTCTATTTCTATTACCAGTTATTGGTGGTACCAGCAAAAAGGACCATTTCTGGGACAAAAAGGGACGAGTGGTTATGCTTTAAGACGGAAGATCAGCTTTGAAGACTCTCCTAGACTTTCCTGGGAAACGAACTTCACCCTACGAACCTTGACCAGAGACGAGTGAACGCAGTGTACAGAAAACCAACTCCTCAGGAGGAGGAGGATCAGAATCGTCACTGACAGCTAAGTTAACCCATATGCTGCCACTTGAACCTCTTATCAAAAACCATCACCCGAGTGATGATAACTGTTCTTGATTCATAACTATTCCAATTATTTCCAACTGTTAAAACCTAAAGAGATTATTAAATTTTGTTATTTGTAATGTTACAAATTTAACTTCGATTTTATCCTTTTTAAAGTTAATGTTTGTCTCATTCAAATTACAACACCCACTCTAAACAGAGCTATACTAAAATAATTGAATTCCACTGATTAACTCAGAGATGGGGGCTTAAAGAGCTAGAATAAACCATTGCTTAAATTCTTCACAAAAGTTGTTGGCAGATTACAGAATTAACAACAGCCAGCATTGTTTTTGCTTATCTGAATATCTTGTGAAGACTCCCAAGTGGTAGAAGCTTTATCACTAAGCCGTTAACTTTGACGTCGTAACGGCGAGTGCTGTCAATCAACGTCCATGTTGATTATTATATATGCCAATGTATAAAACTGTCAGAACCATATCGATGAACTGTACTTACACATGATGTCAACGTCTTTGCTGTAATAAATCGTATCGTCATTCACGTTCAACAATGAGTTCAGTATGTCTTACTTACCAATTGGTCAGTCTTATGACCCAATCGTTACCGTTACGTCTGTCTTGTCATCATAACCATACGCCAAAGCTTAACGGCCCACATCAAATTCGCGTTATAAAGAAATACGTCTTCCACATGTTGTAAGCCCGACAGCCCTGACAACATCAGTGTCAGAGACAGACCACTAAAGAAAATACAGCGGTAACACCCCCTTACAAGAACATTGCATCAAGCATTCACATTCTCTTGCAGTGATGATTTCTGCAGCTATCTGTTTTAGGTGACGAGATTGCCAACCATGTAAATCCTTTGTCAAGTATAATGATAATAATCAAGCAGTCCTGGAACAGCCAGGATAAAAGAAACAAAGATCTTAAAATAAATGGAGAAGAGAACTGAAGAGACAAATCAGACACTGAAGATACATTCAACTGCAGGAATCAACAAGGAATCAGCCAATACTTCTGAACTTCCCACGGAGTACAACTAAAGTGCGCAAAGCGCCTGTACCATTTGTTCAAGGTCTTTTCGTGTCTTTTTTAACTCTTTCATGTATGTCTCTGTAGCAATGCCTAACCATTCATTGTATAAGGAAAAATATCGTCCAATCAAATCAACGTACCCTCTATCGTATGTTGCGAACAATTTGGAAATGGCGTAATGGCAGCAGGAAATTTTGTGTAACGGTACCACGGATTTACATGAATTGCAAACGAAAGGAGTGAAGAAAAGAAATGGAATTTATTGCATTTTATGAAGGAGAAGGCCATGCTGTTATATTCAAAAGGAATAGTTGCTATGTACTTTAATTTCGGAGACATGCGAGGTAAAGTAGACCAGCATGTTAAAAGCTAGTGTGAGAATGGTCTTCCAAAAATTGCTACAAATCGTAGACAAAACGAATTAAGGAAAACTAGAGATGAAAAGGAAGCTAAGGATCGTCCAAGTTAAAGGATATATAGATGAAGGTCGTAGATGCCAGGGTTGAGAAGAACGAATATGTTTTCTTGACCAAACTAACACACTTGCTGTCACGGATTGCTTCCCTTTAGCTCTGCAGTAGTGGTCCACCAGTGGCCAAAACTCAAGAATATCTAAAATGGGTCGTCAAAGGAGTCTACCTTCGCACAAGATTACTCTTGGCAGAGTTGTAGTTAGAAGGGTAATGACGCCTCTATCCCAAGTGAGTGTTCACAAGATAATTCAGAGGTCAAGAACAATGCTGCATAGGGCAGAGCTCTATTAACTTATATCTGATCTGTTGCCTTTTGTGAAGAATTAAGCAATGGTTTTAGCCCGTTCAAGCCCCCAGCTAGCTGGTGTAAATCCAGCGAAATTCTTTTATAAGTAGTTGCTCTATATATGTAAATATATGTCTATATATATATATATATATATATATATATATATATATATATATATATATATATATATATATATATATATATATATATATATATATATATATATATATATAAAAGAGTCTTGCTCATACGCATGCTTTCATACCAATAATAACTGATCAACTATGACTGTTTTGATTTAAAATAACATGTAACAAATTTAATAATCAATTCGTCTTAGCAGGTTAAAATAGCGATGGAATGATGATGAATTTTAGATGTGAATAAAATGTTCTTCACTGAGACTTGGTTTGAGGATATTTAAAAAAAAACAATTGTCCTTTTGCTGTTTCCTTAATCAACTTAGCTGGTCTAAGTGAGTCCTGCAGCCGTGGTTTCGTCAATTCTTCTGTGATGCTGGCACTTCTCCACACAACTCGTCCAATGTAGGAGGTTAGAGTTGATTCCCTGCTTTTAACTCACAACTAGTGACGTCGAGCTTTCGTCTTTCAGCTTCGTACCATGAACCGTCCGTTAGCTTCGTTCCACGAACTTTAGACAAAATAAAAAGAGCAAATGCCTCTGCTAAGTACACTGGGTTGGAAGATTAACAGGCGCATTGTCTCGCTGTCCACCCACCAATGTTAGCCTCTCTGAATAATTATATTCTCGAGTATACACAACGTAACCCAGGGAAGATGGTAGAAATCACCAATATTCTTCTGGGTATTAAACTGGGAAAATATGTGCTTGGACAGTGCGAAATGCAATGATTTGCCTGAATTACAATTAACAAGGTACATATATCTCACAAAATGATATTATACACTTTAGGCACATGTGATGTAATCATCACTCATCACCGCTCCAATGGGAGTCTGGGGTTGCTGCTGCTTTCACGTTTCTGAGCGAACTAGCATAAAACAAACACCAGCGCTTGCTTTAGTGGTTTATGAACATACTATTTTCATATGTTGAGGTTGCAAGCCTCATTTATAACCACTTAGCAGGAAAACATGTCAAATTCACCTTTGTAAAATAAATGTTTACACTTACCCCAAAGTAACTTTTGGGAACACAATCTCCTGGCACAGTTTAGAATGGACAAAGCAACTTAGGTTAGATGCTTTTGAATCACTTGGTCTGGAAATGTTTGTATTCCTCTTATGACAGTTGATCTGATTCTTTAGGTCTCCAGTCTTTGTATTTAAAAATGCGGGTTTACTTTAAGTTTCAAAGTTGCCCAAATAATATGTCCTGGTCCTTTAAGTTTCCAGTCTTTGTATTTAAAAATGCGGGTTTATTTTTAAGTTTCAAAGTTGCCCAAATACTTCGATCTGTCACTTATAATTTTGGAATCCTTTGTCTGATCCTTCTCTCTCTGGCTCTGGTGAATTGCTAGCTTGACTTGGCGATGCAGTCTGATCTGTGACTCCGATTTCGCTAGATTATATTTCCATTCCTCAGTTCAAATCCTAGACTGTACTTCCGACGAATTTTCTAACGAAAGTCAGTCTATTCCGGCTCTCAAATTATGCCAATGGTAAGCTCTTTAGAACTATATGGGTTGGGATGTTAAATCATAATCCCCCCCCCCCCCGTGTTTTAAAATATTAAATTTTAAAATTCCAATGTGTGACCTCTTTCTAATGAGGCAGTGATACTTCCGATTGCATCTGTATGCAAACTCACAAACAAATCTGTGAACTAATTTCCTGTCTAGATGCTTTCCCACCAATATTGTCTCCCCAGACAGATTATCGGTAATATTTATACAGAGATGGGCCAGCAGAAGCTATTATCTCATTATCACCTGTGTTGGCATAGATACCCCAGATGGATCTCTCAGACAGACAATATGGTTTTCTTTCCATACCCTGCCGGGTCGTTATGTTCTGTGGAGTGTCGGGACCACACTGGATCACCCATGTCCATCTCTAACAAAGGTGGCTAGACAACTTAAGTGATAAGAGTATTATCCGCTGACCTGTTCAATTAATCTCGATAATACTACAGTTCACCTGGTGAAACGTAAATACGTATGTGAGCGGCTCAGAGCAAAAATGTAAGGGCATAAAATATGCCGAATAATAGGGCGATGAATGAGGAAAATGAAGAAATGCATTGATACATACTGGAGAGAATGACAGTTATGAAAAGTACATCCAAATAATAGGACTTTGAAAGAGAGAAAGACGGGCGCAAAACTACATGCGCAAAGCGTTTTGTCACACATGCTCGAATCTGCACACAAAAAGCAGAACTAAACAGAGTGAGAAACTGTAACAACGTCTTGCCCTCCGATACGACGCACCCTCTCTATAAAAAGGCCAGTAGCGGACATTTCAAACTTTACACACACAGAAGACAGATAGACTGAAGGAATGAGACGCTTGCCTGGGCTAAAACTTTTACCATCTATATGCCGCGCAGCTCTGCTTCACCAAACTGAGTCTGTTCTTTACTTTGCATCTATCCTAAGAGGGTATGTAAATTTATGAATAAATAATTGTTTTATTGCAGCCTATTTTAATAGAATTATATCAGGATCAGATCAGAGGACTGAACTGAAATTAAGTTGTGAATGTGTAAAGGAATTCGATGAATACCAACGATTATCAGGATTGTCATTTGGAGTGGTCAATTTACAGTTATTATATTGGAATAATGGACTTGGCAATCAAGAAAGTGAAAGGCGAAGGTAGCATCATAATTATGTATAAAATGTATTAAATTTTATTCATGTATTTGTTTTAGAATGTTTATGCAGATATACACCTGTCTTGTCTTGCTATCCTGATCAGAACAGATCCATGTATCATTCATATACATGCAAACATTCTGAACACTCTCATTCATGGACACGTAGGCTTGTGGAACCTACGACCAGCTAGCCACTTGTTATATATTGTCCCCAGGTTCATTCATGTCATACTCCAGAAAGAGGTCTAGCATTTTAGATCCATAGTGCCTTCCTGGACCAATGCAGGAGCACCATATATTGCCATCCTTATTTGTATAACCTGCCCCATCTGTGCTTGGTGGCCTGGTACAAGACCTACAACTGATATTGCTGTGAAGTATCACCACAGGACATTCACAGAACTTAATGTTAAGTATTCAGTGTGACAATTCAAACAGCCATTGTGAGTGATCAACAGAGAATTAAACTATTGTGTCATGATGAAGAAACTGTTCTAGAAGATAGGCAAGACAAGTGACATTTTAGTTTTAAAGAAAACTTGAAAGAACATTATGTTTACCTTTTGTCTAATTAATAATTACAACTCAACTTTTGAATAATTGTGTAACTGATCCTTTATTCATCCAATTTCATCATATTTTCACAAGAAGAAAACCAAAGATAGATGTACATAATAAATGATTCAGTAATTGTATTCCTCTGTCTTATCAATTTTATATTGTTGCATTTTGAGTTTTACTGAATTGGTTATTATCACAGGTTAGTTACTAGCACAGGTGGCATCTTAGGCTCTTAACTTTTATCTGATTATTATCTGAAGTAGAGACCTTCACAGCCGTGACTATCCTGTGATACCACTGCTCTTATCTGACACTGGGACTATATTCTTTCAGACAGAATTCTCTTCTGTTCTATCAGTAACTACTACTGACAACTGTACTCATAAGTCTCCAGTTCTCTTTTCCATGTGTTTTATTTTGGTCACCCTCAGTTTCTCTTACCCTGGTACCCTGGGGAGTCCAGAATAGAGACCACCTTCTGCCGTCAGCTGGTTTCCTTAATGTGTGCCCTACCCAACGACAGTGTCTTCACCTCACCACTTGTTTGACTTGTGCTTGTTTAGTTATTTCCATCAGTTCCACCTTACTGGTCAGTCATACCATTTTAATATTACTCTTCACAAGGAGCCGTGGTAGCGCAGTGGTTTGTGCACTGGATTCCTAGCTTGGTGGTCCATGGTTCGATCCCCAGTTGAGGAGGGATTTTTTAGACTGCAAACGGCTCAGAGGTCGATCCAGCCTCATGAATGGGGTACCAGAGCAACGCTGGGAAGGTTAAGATGGCCAGTCTAATGCTGACCACATCACCCCCAGTGTCCCGATGGTCAAGAAAATATGGGCCTAACACCATATTCCTATTGGGACTCTTTACCTTTTGTTTTTCTACCTTACTCTTCACAAGCACCTTTATGAAAGCCTGCATCTTTCTGGTAAAAAATTTTTTTTGTTCTCAATGTTTCTGAACCATACAACAGCACTGACCTGCCATTTTACTTGCCTTACAGGCAGTTTGTTGAAGGCCTGAACTTCACAAGGAGTAAAATGACTTAAAGAATGAACAATTGTATGTGTGCATAACAAAGACAAAACAATCCTCAATACGACTGTTAAACAGACAAATAGATATGTCATCAATATAGCTCTCAGAGAAAGAAATAAACAGTCCATCAATATTATGTATTTAAAAAAAAAAAAAAACCTATACTCAATAAATATAGCCAGAATACCATATAAAACTCAACATGATCTGTCAACAAACAAATAAAGCTATCTTCAAAAAAAGCCAGGAAACAAAAAAAATTTACATGTCCTCTATACTGCAATTAAAATAAACATTATGATTATATAAAAATCCCATATGTGCAAACCTATCCCATACAAAACATTTTAGTGATATAACAATCTATACATAAAAGACATCTTATATTCATAAATCTCTTACTTACTTACTTACTTAGTCGTTCTACTTACTTAGTCGTTCCCCTTCTACCGTGAGGTGTAGAGGTTTGGAAGAGAGAGCGTCAGACTATTCTATCGGCTGTCTTCCTCCTGGCCTGGTTCCATTCTAGTCCTCGGTCCTTCAAAGATTGTCTAATGTTGTCCTCCCAGCGGACTCTGGGTCGTCCTCGGGGTCTGGATCCTTGGCTCTTTGTTTCCCATGCTTGTCGTGGTAGCCGATCTTCTCCCATTCTGCAGACATGGCCAAACCATCTTAGTTGGGACTGTTCTACTTGGGTCTGTAGGGGGTGGCATTTTAGGCCTTGACGTATCGTCTAGTTGCGTACCATGTCTCTTCTTGTTACTTCAACCACCTTCCTCAGATACCTCATTTCTGAGGTTTGGATCTGGCTTTTATGGGTTGTAGTCATTGCCCATGACTCGCATCCATATGTCAAGACTGGGACATAGGTGGAGCGGTATACAGCCATTTTCGTTTTCTTACCAACCTCTCTCTTGCTGAGGAATCCTCTATTTATGGCCTGAAAAAGTCTCCCAGCTGCTGCTTTTCGAGTGGCCAACTCTTCTTTGATGCCTCCCTTTCGGTCTATAATAGCTCCGAGGTATTTAAAGTGGTCGACCTGCTCCAGGACCTGTTCTCCCAGCTTAATCTGATGTTTTCTTTCTTCTCGTGATATCACCATGGATTTTGTTTTAGAGCTGCTTATGACCATCCCTCTCTTCTCCAGCTCTTCCTTCCAGACTTGCAGGTTGGATTGGAGATGTGCCTCTGATTTAGCAATCAGGGCAACATCATCAGCAAATGCCAGCTCTGAAATATAGACCTGTCTCATCTTCCAGTACCCCACTGAATAATTTCTTGTTCTCTCCTTACATGCCTTGATGACATCGTCCATAAGGAGTATGAAGAGGTAAGGTGATAGGATATCACCTTGTCTTACACCAGTGGTGGTCCTGAACTCTTCTGACTTATGGTTTGCTGTCCTCACATAATTTCTGCAAGACTTGTAGAAGCTCTGTATAGCATGAATCAGAGGTGCTGGAATATTCTTCCTTGCCAAACAGTCCCAAAGTTTGCTCCAAGGGACCCTGTCAAACGCCTTTTCCAGATCTATGAAACAAAGATGGATCTCACTCTTATACTCAAGGGCCTTTTCACTCAGCTGTCTGAGTGTGAAGATTAGGTCTTGAGTACTTCGGTTTGCTCGGAATCCGCACTGGACTTCATAAATCTCATTGATTTAAAATATTGATAAGAATACTCAATATCCTATACTGGTAACTAGCTGCGTCAGTAAGATCTGGCAGGAATTACTCATCAAATCTAGATATACAAAGAAGTGTGAGAGATGGATGCATATTATACCTCTATCTATTTAATATGCACACAGAAAAATGTTCGAATAGATGCAGGAAAAACCAAAACTAAGCATTCACAGAAGACCAATAACCAACCTTAGATATGCAGACAATAATGTTTTGTTAGTGCAAAGCAAACAGGAATTGCAGGAACTTTTGAAGGAAGTAAACAGAATAAGTCATGAACATAGACTGGACATTAACACAGAGAAAATAAAAACTATGATGATTAGCAAAGCAGATAATTAGACAACTTTCATCATCATTTCCTTATTTGCTCCCTATGGAGCATGGAGCCACAAACATAGCTGGTCTTTTCGCAGTAAGCAACAACCATAGCATTTAATGACTCTTGCTGCAGTGATATCTGTAGCATTTTGTTAGATAAGGCTGGCAGCCCCAAGCACTGCCTCATATTATAGTCACCTTGTATGACATGCCTGATGGAGCAGTACTCCTGTTCTTTCTTTACCTCCTCACAGACCCCCCAAAACTACATGGGGCAAGCCAACTTTACCTCCTCAGAGACCCCCCAAAATTACATTGGGCAAGCCGACTTCACCTCCTCACAGACCCCCCAAAACTATATAGGGTGTTGAGGACTGCTGCATGGTGTGTAACCATCTTGGTTGGTTTTATTTCAACTGAGATGATAGCACCATTCAGCATCCCAACTAGATATCCAAGAACATTACACGTATTGAATGATGACGCGGAAGACTTGGTTACCATAGAGTCTGTGTTCTGGCTTTGGGCCGGTAGGTTGAGCTTAACCTTCTTAATATGGTCTAACCACTACGCAGTGTTAATAAATGTATGTGTCAGTTGACACTTTAGATAAAGTAATAAGTAGACAAGGCCCTGAGAGTCCATAAAAGTGATTAAGCGTTCTTACTAAATGCAGAACTAATTTCTGTATTCGTGAGATATCATTGTTGTGGCTAATTGGGTAATTTTAATGAAGGCAATATAAGGCTATTATAAAATGGCGTGAGATGCAAAATCTAGAATAACATATCAAGACAGAATTTTAAATGGGACAGTAAGCTTTAGTCCTAATAAGCGGATGAAAAAATAACACGGATATGTATTGAAACTGTCTAAATATTTTAACGTGATATTATTTGAGGAATAATAATAAACATAGTATTCTACGCTTTTGACGGTTATGATAAGTGCACTATGTCATGTGCAAGACATTGATAAACTGTGATGTTTCGTGTTTTTCCTTCAATGTGAAGAATATAAACTGCGTGGTTCACATTCGTTGTACTTTATCGGAGAAATAAATTGTGTAGTCGTCTTTACCAGACTTGTTCGTTAAAGAATTATGAGGAGTTGCATTCAAGACAAGTTTCACCCATTTGTGTTGTTTTGACCATTGAAGTTAACCTTGGTCAATTACAAAAGACTCTACAACCACAAATACTAATTCAAAGATTATAATAACACAGCGGTTGAAGATGAAATGGATTTATTTAGAGAATAATCATGGTAAAACGCAGGCCACCTAAAAACGAACACACAATTGGAGAAAATATAAGAGACAGTAAGACAAGAGAATAATAGTAGAATATAGATATATATATAAAATTCTGCAACATTGGGGAAGCCAACTTTACCTCCTCACAGACCCCCTAAAACTACATGGGGCAAGCCAACTTTACCTTCTCACAGACCCCCCCCCCCCCAAAACTACACGGGGCAAGCCAACTTTACCTCCTCACAGACCCCCCAAAACTACATGGGGCAAGCCAAGTTCACCTCCTCACAGATCCCCCAAAACTATATGTGGCAAACCAACTTTACCTCCTCAGAAACCCCCAAATCTACATGGGGCAAGCCGACTTCACCTACTCACAGACCCGCCAAAACTACACGTGACAAGACAACTTTATCTCCTCAGAAACCCCCAAAACTGCATGGGGGCAAGTCAACTTTACAAATAAGAATAAACTGAAAGATATCAGAACAAATTAAAAATGTTTCATAACATGAACACGCAATAACTGAAAATGACAGATGTGAAACAGAAAACAAGAAGAGAATACGAATGGCTAAAGATATATTCAACAATATCAAGCAGATTCTAACATCCAAACATATAGCGCACAAATTAAAAATGAGTTCATATATGTACTCTTCATTACTGTGTGGCATAGAAATATGGACAATACATAAGTGGTTAGAAGAAAGAACAGCTGAATCACAGATGAGTGTACTGTATGTCATAACCAGGGTAAGGGTTAAGATTAGTGTAGTAGATTATTAGTGTTATTAAGTGTTTATTTAAAAAGAATACAGTTTGAAGTTTAGCATTATGATTTAAGGTTAGGGTTAGACAGGTACACAGCGGCTAATGCTAACCTTAACCCTAACTCTGTTTACGACATGATGGCCGACCACACAGTAAACTGTCATTCAACCAAAAGAACCAAAGGCCCTCGAAATGTAGCTACATAGAAGAATGGGGCATGTCTTACGGAATGAGAAGAAAACTAAAAAGACCTAGAAGAGCTAGGAATGAGATGAGGAATAATAAGACTGAAGTTTGACCGAAAACATAAAGGCCCTTAGGCCTCCTGGTCAAATAAAAAAAGACAACACACTGCCATAAACTGAGATGGAAGGAAAAGTTGAAGGTAAACGTGCACGAGGAAGCCAATGCTACAAGCGGGAAGATAATATCAAGAGATGGGAAGATAGCATCAAGATGGACAGAAAGCATTTCGGATTGTAACATCACAAGAGACACAGGACGCTGGAAATCCACTGCAGACGACCTTCTAGGTGAAGATGGCATCTTGCCTGAAACTGATTAAACAAATGTGCTGACTAGTTTAGCATTAAGTGAAAAAATAATATCATTTTCACGATGTTGGTGTAAAACGTTTGAAGATTGAGACACGATGCAGTGATGCCCTGCAGCCGTATACAGTTTAGATAGGCAATAACAAGATCACATCCATACTTCAAAACAATAACAGAAAAGCAAAAACTAGACGGCTGAGTAAATGCCATTAAATCACTGTCTTTGGCAATGATCAGCGAAACACAACGTAACACCAAAAACAAACACAGCAATCTGGGCTTTATTGTCATCCCTTACAGGAAGTTTTAAATGTGATTCTCTCACACGAACCGACACACTTAGTTTATGACATACAATGTGTATGACATAAGTGTGCAACAGATTAGATAGCGGGGTACTCAAAGTCTACACGTTTTAATTAACAGCGCTGGCTTCTGGACAAAAAAAGTCTGAAAGAAGCGAAGCAACACGATTTTTAAAAAAATTCTATAGCAGCCATGTTAGTTCCTATTTACGGTGTTATGGAAGTCGGGAAGCTGTACACACTATCTTTTTACACAAGCATCAGTTGACCCCATTTGGCACCCAGTTAAAAAAATAAAAAGAAAGCTTTTTAATACACGACCAAATTAATGTCTTCTTACACTTAAAAAAAGTTTGCTAAAGTTGTTAAAAGTTAATAATAACCTTACCTTATCAGTTAGATGCCAGTTTTACCATGTGTAACAAGCAACAATCTCATAATCCATTTGAATTGCGATAGTAACAACTTGGTAAAGTTTCAACCATGTTTTTTTTTCTTTTCACATCTGCTCTTCTGCTTGAATGGTGATTACTTTAGCGGTACTGTCTGACGCATGCGCAGAGTTCAGTGGTGGATAAAGGGGGAAATCCAACGTCTCTCATCGCTGAGAAAAGTTCATAACAAACAAAACCCGTTGTGTAGGAAAATAAGAGTCCATGAGTCCAGTTTTCTACTGGATCGCCCGGTTTTTAAATGTCGATTCCAGCTGTCCAGGCAAATCTAAAATAGGTCTTATATTTTCTTTTCTTTTTTTTTTAATTGATGAATTTTTTTTTTTTAAATTAATGAAGAAAAATATCCCGTTCAACCGCTGATGGGTTATAATTAGGATATATATTGTTTTCAATTCAAAATAATAGGAACAACTGCCGATATGAGAAAGTGGCATCACATTTGTCAAATCATTGTAAACAGGGAAAATCACAGCTACCAATTATGCTTATATGTTTAAAAAAAATACAAAAAAACAAAAAACGAACAAAATCAAGAAGAAACTCTGAGCAAGAATAATATTAAAGTGAAGGGGTGCAAAGGCATGGTGGTTCCAGTTATATAACTGACTTTAACAGATTGACTTTCATCTGTTAAAAGTCATATGCATTGTAAGAACAGCATCAGACCTTTACAATTCCCAACCACTATATATTAACCTTTGTTCGTGTTAAATATTGTTTGACTATATTATGCAGACACCCGTGTGTTACCAGGGCCCGAAAGGGGAGCAAAGAATAGTAACACTGTACCCTACCAGGCATGTCGTAAAAAGCGACTAAGGAGGGTTGGGCATGGGGCTGGTTACCCCATCCCGTAAAAAACTTTTTACCACAAAAACTTCAACAAACATGGACAAGTCAAATAAAGAATATAAATCAACTCAGCCGCTCAAGACAGAAGAAAGTCCTCTGGAAAGGAGGCGCAGGAAGCAACCTAGAGAAAGCCGAAAGGAGTCTGGGTTGCCGACTAACCTTTTTTCGTCTAGGAAAATCTCCAGGATTGGCACCTGGAATGTTCAAACTCTGTGTGAACAAGGGAAAACTGCACAGGTAGCAGCAGAAATGTCAAATTACAGGATTGATATCCTGGGTCTCTGCGAGACACGATGGAAAGGCATAGAGAAGAGGAGATTGATCACTGGAGAAATGGTGTTGTCCTCAGGACATGAGGAGGAAAGAGCCCACCACAGTGAAGGGGTGGCTACAATGCTGTCTGGGGAAGCACAGAAGGCACTTATAGAATGGGAAGCAATGGGACACCGAATTATAACAGCAAGGTTTAAATCAGCCAAAAAGAAAGTAAATATAAACATCATTCAGTGTTATGCACCAACAAACGATAAAGAAGAATCGGTGAAAGAAGACTTTTACACCAGACTACAAAGTGTCTTGGACAATAAGAAAAGAAAGGACATCACAGTTTTGATGGGGGACCTAAATGCGAAAATAGGAACAGACAACACTGTGAAGAAATCATGGGAAAGCATGGATTAGGTATGATGAACGAGAATGGGGAACTATTAGCAAACTTCTGTGCTTCAAATCAACTAGCTGTAGGAGGAAGCATATTTCCACATAAAAGAATATATAAAGCAACATGGATATCACCAGACCACAGAACTAAGAATCAGATTGATCACATATGCATAAGCAAGAAGTTTAGGTCATCATTGCATGATGTGAAAGTATGTAAAGGAGCAGATATTGTATCAGACCACCATCTTCTGTTGGCTAAAACAAAAGTAAAACTCAAGAAATATACAACAGCATATAGCTATAGACAACAGTATAATATGGGATATCTAAGAAATCAGGAAATAAGAGAAAAATTTTTAATCACAGTATCCAACAAATACCAAGTACTCGAACAGTTGGAAGATGAAACAGATACTGAAGACCACTGGCAACAAGTAAAAAATATATGGAACTTCTTCTTCGTTCACCCTCAGATGTCAACTTGAATAAGTTCAAAGAAAGCGGTGATCAGCCTGAGGCTGTTGATATCTCCGTAGATCTTCTCCAGGAATGGTACTGGTGATGGCCATATGCGTCTTCTCCGCTCCTCATATGTTGGGCACCTCTGAAGCAGGTGTTCGGCAGTCATTTTACCAGTGCCACAGTCACACTCATCCGTAGTTCCTATCTTTAATTTGTTGAACAGATGGTATCTCAATCTGTTATGACCAGTGCGAAGTCTGAAGATTTCCACTTGTTCACTTCTGCTGAGCTGGTAATACGGATATATATGGAACGAGACATGTGAAGAAGTACTGAGAAAAAGAGAACATCAGCACAAAGCATGGATAACAACAGAAACCATTAGCAAGATAGAAGACAGGAAAAACAAGAAAGCAGATTTAAACAGATGCAAAAACAGAAGCTTCAACGCCAAGGCTCATGAAGTGTACATAGAAGCAAACAAAGAAGCAAGAAGAAACATCAAAAGAGACAAGATGAAATATATTGACGATTTGGCAAGGAAGCAGAGAAAGCTGCAGCCAAAGGAAATATGAGGGACCTGTACAATAACACAAAGAAGCTAACAGGGAAATATAAGCAAGCAAATGGCATCAAAGATAAGAATGGAAAATTGCTTAGTAATATACAAAAACAAATGAAAAGATGGACAGAATATTTTGAGGAACTTCTCAATAGACCATCTCCAACTAATCCCCCAGACATCCAGCCAGCAGAAGAGGAGCTACAAATCAGCTGTGAACGACCAAGTAGAGAAGAAATAAAGAAAGCCATAAAGCTTCTGAAAGATGGAAAAGCAGCTGGTCCAGATTGCATTCCAGCAGATGCCATCAAAACAGAAATTGATACCTCTACAGAGATATTGTACAAACTACTTGGCAAAGTCTGGGAGAGAGAAGAAATACCAGCAGAATGGAAGGAAGGTTATCTGGTCAAGTTCCCTAAGAAGGGAAATTTACAAGAGTGCACAAATTATAGAGGAATAATGTTACTATCAGTGCCAGGAAAAGTATTAAACAGAATCATCCTGGAGAGATTAAAAGAGTCCATAAACAAGCAACTGAGAGATGAACAAGCAGGTTTTCGACAAAATAGATCCTGTACAGACCAGATAGCTACATTGAGAATAATAGTTGAACAAAGTCTGGAATGGAATTCACCGCTATACATCGGATTCGTGGACTATGAAAAGGCATTTGACAGTGTAGACAGAGAATCGCTTTGGAAATTGGTGAGGCAATATGGAGTTCCCATGAAGATCATTAACTTAATAAAGAAGACCTATGAAGACATGACATGCAGAGTTCTTCATGAAGGACAACTTACAGAACCGTTTAGGATTAGAACAGGAGTGAGACAGGGATGCCTTTTGTCTCCATTTCTTTTCTTACTAGCAATAGATTGGGTTATGAAAACATCGACATCACTGTTACCGTTAGGATTCTGAGTTCAGTATATAAGTGTGTCGAAGTTGATGCTTGTAGCAAGCCTGTTAGTAAATCGTGCTGATAACGTGAGGAATGTCGCGGGATGAACAGATGAATCAAACAGTTCATAAATCATTGAAGAAAGCTGCGGTGGATAGGTCCACAGATAACGACATTTAATGTTGAATAGCAAAGTTGAATTCATGGCATCATCATTAGTTACATACATGTACAATAGATCATCTCCACAGTCTCGTCTCATCTATTCATGTCTAGCCGCTGTACTAGGGGTGCCTATGAAAGGTTATCACCCAAGTAATGTGGACTAGATAAATGAAGATGTAAAAATCTTATGTAGAATACTTCTCTACAAAGCACGGAACTTTTCCATAGTCCGGAATCTTCTTACAACAAGTGGCGGCCTCCGAAGTTAAATAAATGCCACGAAAAATACTTATTCCTCCACCATAGCGGGAGCTAGATAGGTACGTCCTTCTTCGACGACTACAATTGACGAAAGGCCTAGAAACAACCGTTTGCATAAATTAGATGCAGAACGGATTACGTCATAAACTCCTGGTGACGTATTAAATATTATAATAATAATAATAGCCCCTTCAGTCATAACTGACTATGGGAATGCGCCCCTGAGGTGGCAGCCCTCAGCTGCTTATTTTCCTGGTGCTCCTTTCGACGTTTTCTCCTCACCTCTGCTTCTTGTGTGAGCCTCTCTTCGCCCAATCTGAGGTGGTGCCGTAAATAGCATCGCCACTTAGTGCGATCGGCAGCTTCATCCTCCCATGTTGCTGGATCCATGTCCAGTGCCCTCATATCTCTCTTGCACACATCTTTGAACCTCAGCTGTGGTCGCCCTACTGTTCTCTTGCCATCTGCTAATTGTCCGTAGAAGATATCTTTTGGGATGCGACCATCTTCCATGCGGCGAACATGGCCAAGCCAGCGAAGTCTGCGCTGTCTAAGCAGCGTATACATACTTTGAAGGCCAGCACGTGTCAACACCTCGACATTTGTCACTTTATCTTTCCACGAGATGCCGAGGATGCGGCGTAGACACCGCAAATGGAAGGTATTGAGCCTTCTTTCTTGCTTAGCATAGGTCGTCCAGGTCTCGCTGCCATATAGGAGTGTGCTGGTGACGCAGGCATTATATACCGCAGCTTTGGTCTTCATTGTGAGTTTAGAGTTTCCCCAAACACGCGATGTGAGGCGGGCAAAGGTAGCTGCAGCTTTGCCAATGCGGCTGTCGATTTCTGTATCCAGTGAGAGTTTGTCATTGATGGTAGACCCTAGGTATGTGAAGTGGTGCACCACTGCCAATTCATAGTTATCGATAGTGATAACTGGTGCAGCACCCACATCCTGACTCAGCACATTCGTTTTCTTTAGACTTATTGTGAGGCCAAAGTCCTTGCATGCTTTAGTGAAGCGATTCATCAAGCTCTGAAGCTCCTGTTGGCTTTGAGTGACGACTGCAGCATCATCAGCGAACAACAAGTCTCTTATAGTGACCCTTCTGATTTTTGTTTTTGCCTTCAGCCTTGAAAGATTAAACAGACGGCCATCTGACCTAGTGTGAAGGCATATTCCATCAGTTCCATCTCTGAATGCATGTTTCAAGAGTAAGGCAAAGAAGATTCCGAAGAGGGTCGGAGCCAGAACACAGCCTTGTTTAACGCCACTTCGTATATCAAAGGGCTGTGACGTGCTTCCAGAAGGGCAGCCTATTTTCAGGAGGATTTTAAAGAGTCCATCCCTACTAACCAGGTCGAATGCTTTTGTGAGGTCTATAAAGGCGATATATAATGGTCTTTTCTGCTCTCTTGATTTTTCCTGAAGCTGGCGGAGAGAGAAGATCATGTCTGTTGTTGATCTGCCAGCTCGGAATCCACACTGTGCCTCTGGATATATGCGCTCAGCTAACTTGTGTAGTCGCATTAAGATGACTTTGGCAAAAACCTTACCAACAATACTAAGAAGAGAGATGCCTCTGTAGTTATTGCAATCACTTCTGTCTCCTTTATTTTTATACAGTGTTACAATCTTGGCATCTCGCATGTCTTGAGGAATAGTTGTCTCTTCCCAGCACTGGCACAGCATCCTATGCAGGGGATGTAATAGCGTGCTCTTACAGCATTTGATTAAATCAGGAGAAATCCCATCACTGCCTGGTGCTTTGCCAGAGGCCAAGCTATCAATGGCCTTGCTGAGTTCCTCTAATGTTGGTTCGGCATCCAGCTCCTCCATAGTTGGCAGACTATTGACAGCATCAAGGGCTGCAGGCGTAACGGTATTGTCTCTAGCGTAAAGCTCAGAGTAGTGCTCGACCCACCTCTCCATCTGCTTACCCTTATCGGTTAGCTTCTCTCCGCTGATGGTTTTTAGCGGTGCCGTCTTACTTTTATGGGGGCCAAGTGCTTTCTTTATACCGTCATACATTTGTCTAATGTTGCCTGTTTGCGCTGCGATCTGGATGCTCTCACTGAGCTGGAGCCAATAGTCATTTGCACAGCGTCGAGCAGTTTGTTGAACTTTGCTTCTCGTAGCCCTCAGGATCTGTAGGGTTCTGGCACTCGGTGAACGTTTGTATTCATTCATAGCACTGCGCTTAGCTTCAATGACAGGTGCCATCACATCTGATGAAGCATCAAACCAGTCATTTGACTTTGCTGTTTTCTTACCAAAGGTGGCAAGTGCAGTACTTTGAATGGTGTTCCGTAGATGCTCCCAGTTCTCTGTAATAGTATCACCATGCTGAGGGCTACTGAGCACTTTCTTGAAGGTCGCAGTGAATTGAGCGATCATGAAAGGGTCTGACATCTTGCTGGTATCAATGCGTGGTTTCCCTTCATGTCTGACACGATAGAGTTTTCTTGGTTGTGCTCTGATTTTGCAGCAAACCAAGGAGTGATCTGTGTCACAGTCTGCACTATGGTACGAGCGCGTGGAGAGCACAGACCTGAGGAGTGGCCTTCTGACGAGAATCAGGTCAAGTTGGTGCCAGTGCTTGGATCGTGGGTGTCTCCATGACACCTTATGCTGGGGTTTTGTCTGAAAGTAGGTGTTGGTCACGCAGAGGTCATGGTGGACGCACAACTCTAAGAGCCGTTGTCCATTTTCATTCATCTTGCCAATACCAAACCTGCCCAGACATGAAGGCCATGAAACATTATCGGCACCCACTCTAGCGTTAAAGTCACCAAGGAGAACAAGCTGTTCTTGCCTAGGTATGCTTTTGATTACTGCTGCTAGATTCTCGTAGAACTCATCTTTAGCTTCTGAGGCAGAGTACAGAGTAGGAGCATACACACTGACAAGGGTGATGGGACCTGTGCTAGTTTGCAGGCGGAGCGTTAACAGGCGTTCTGATCCATTCTCGCCTGGTTCAACCATTTTAGTTAGCGATTTTTTGACCGCAAAACCTACTCCGTGTTCTCTAGCTTTATTAAGATCTTTCCCTTGCCAATAAAATGTGTAGTCCTTCTCGCTCACCGTTCCAGAGCCCGCCAGGCGCGTTTCCTGAAGTGCAGCTATATCCACCTGAAGTCGTTTAAGCTCATCATTAATTATGGCTGTCTTCCTTACATCGTTTACATCCTGTAGGTTTTCGGATAGTCCAGTCAACATAGTCCGGACGTTCCAGCATCCCAATCTGAGAGTTTGCTTATTTCTATTTTTTCGATAATTGCTTGGTGCAAAATTTTCTGTCCACAGTTCGGGTTTGACCCTAATCCCCATGCACCCAATGGGGAAAGCAGACAGTGGCGGGACAACACCTTATTGACTGGGGGCTGCCCAGCTTGAAGCGGGCGGTAGCTGTCCAGTGAGATCCTAGAACCTCTCCCACTGTCGGAAGTAGCCCCTGGCGCCATGCCCTACGCCAATTGGGCAAAATGCTTATAACCGGTAACTGCTACTTCCCGTGTTTTGCCGACACCTATAGGGTGAAGCTGGAGTGTCCTCTCCAGGGCGCGAGCTTGGGCACAGTTATATGGAGATCAAGCTGTTGCCCATGCAGCATGTTCCCCCTCTCCACACAGCCGGTAGATCCAAAGGAACGGCAGTAGCCGATACAGTTTGGTACCAGCCATGTCGCAGGAGTTGCCAGAATAATGTCGAATCGACATTAGACTGCCTTAGGGACTCCGACTCCGGATTTATCCTCAGGGTTTACTCCCGAAGCCAATTCCATAAATGGATATTCCCGCAAGGCAGCGGTGGTTTGAATTCAGAGTTCCTTCTCTTAGATAAGCTACCAACCAAGGATCACGAGCCCTATCTGCCCGAAGCTGCTGGTTTTAAGGCGCCAGTCGCTCGCCTTTGCCCCTTCTCCCGTCAGTGGAAACAGTTCCGCCGGGCTCAAATTGAGCCACACGTGAAGGCCGGGAGCTGGACTTGGTTGTCAGAGGCTGTTTGAGGCGCGTGCCATAGAAGTATTTTATCTGCAGTGAGAGCTTATACTCACTACAACTCCCGGCAATAACAACCTTTGGAACCATTCAATATAAGTCAAAAACTGTGCAAGTACATGATGAACATCAGATAGACACATTACCGCGTAGATTAACTGCTAATAGACTTGTAGCGAAATTTGGTTCCTCTTGCTTTGTTGTGGACAAAATGTGTAGCGCGACACCCACACACACACAGCGCAAGGTCGGCTCGGCGGGTCTTTCTTTGAAGTTTGAGGACGGGAAATGTGAATTACGGTTAAAGCCAGACAATATTATTGAAGAATGAGGAAATAGCTATATAGGAATGTATGGCGGACTTTAAAAGTTTGCATTTACTGGACATTAAATTATTAACTACAAGAGAAAGCCTGGTTGGACTACAATTAAATAAAAATAATTCAACAAAGGCGATAGACTAGGAATTATATCCAAAAGGATATTATTCAAATATAAATAGTTTTAAAGATAATTAATATTTTTCACCTTCATCACATCTGCTAAAAGTTAGCTAATAATCTTTAAACATTTATTATAACTACATGCCTAAACGGATTTAAATATAAATTGGATAGAATGGAAGCCTCATATGGGGAAAAGGAAATGATACCTAGGAAGGAAGGAAGAATATAAGTGTGTAGTGAACAGAAGAAAAAAACAAGTACAAGAAAAGCACAGATCGCCTCAAATCGCCTCAAACCGAGAGATTAAACGAAAATCTTTTGGGATTTTTAGAGGTGCTTTCTCGTACGGGCGAGAGACTGAAATATAAGGACAGAGCGGCGCATTGGAAATCACACACACCAAATCCAGAAGCCAGAGTGAGAAACTGGAAGACAGTATCCGCAAGAAAAGTTATTTTTTCACGCTGCATGCAGGGCAGATTAACTTCAACCAAAACAGTCTCACCGTGAGCTTATAAATCCTAAGAGGGTATGTAAGTTTATTAAAGATATATGTATTACTAATATCATTTTATTTCAGATTTTATTTCTGATTGATTGTATCAGATATTTAAAAAAAAAAGGGAATGACGCTAACCATAGATAACCTTCACCGGCATTGTCAGGAAGCATAACCATTAATTGGTTAGCCAAATATATCATGGCTAATTCTTGCCTGGAAGCTTACGACATACCAGCAAGTACATAAGTGACTTGGCATCCATGAGTGGAAGGCAAAGGTTATATCGTACCCATGTATCATAACATGTGATTATTCATGTATTTTGTTAATTCTGCACAGTATACATTATCTTATCATGCTATCTCTGTAACATACTACCATGATTCATTCATTTATATACAAATACTGAAGACATGGTCGCATCATGAACAGCAGTGGGTGGTGAGATTGTTGGAACACCATGGCCACCTATTACCTTTTGTTCCAGGTTTTATGATCAATGTTTATGATCATTCCTGATCGAGAAACTAAAGACTTGAAGATCGTTGATCCAGCTAACTGAAGCCTAGAGGTCAACCAATCTTCAACACCTTAGTCCCCCGTAGTTATAGGGCGGGCTGAAGGAAAGTCTTCCGTATTCAAGTGTGTCTCAGGAACCTCGAGCAGACGTGGCTAATAACATAAGATGAGTTTTATGTGTATCCATCCAACAAACACTGTGAGCAGTTTCTAAAACGACTGTCTAATGATGACAACTAGATGGCCAGAGATAATGTGACAATCCTTTTGTTGTAATTTCAGTGGAAGATAAATCCAAGACTTTTTCTATTACTTATTTTAATTTGTAACTATAAATAATCATTCATTTTACCATCTTCCAACACCCATTTCTCATTACAAGAATATATAGATGTACATAATAAATTATGAAATTGTACTCATTTGACTTGTTAAATTTTTAACTGTTAAATTTTGAGTTACCTTTTCAAATTTAATTATATTATCACATAGGGTTACTATAGCGAAAGTAGCAACTTATACTTCTGAAGCGTAACTCTATTGTCCAGCTCAGAGTACTCACAGCTGTAACTCACTTGTGATACCAGTGTACTTCTCAGGCACTGGAACTTCATACTTTCTGGAGAGAGATTCTACTTCTGCTCTACCACTATTATCATATTAGGAAAACCTTTCGCTACATTGCGGGCTTTTTCGCTGGATATTATTTTGTATCCTGAGCCACTATCTATGTATTCTTCTATCTCGAGCCACAAATCGTTTGTAAAAATAAATTTTTTTGAAAAATTCTAAAAACTTATAAATTTTTTCGTAATAGTAGTACCATTGAGTACGAAGTAAATAGGAAACGCTCACAAGGTTTTAAGGATTTGTCTTGTTCAAAGTAATTAATTGATTTTAATTAAGTTAGTTGGTTAGTGAAGATAAAATTATATATCCTCTGGTAAGTAAGCATCATGGCTGAATTGGTGAAGTTTAGAGCTGCGATTATGCAGGAAGGAAAAGACTTAGGTATGACAGGAGATGCTCTAATTCGACATATCACAACTGAAGTGGATAAATATTTAGATAGAGAGACTAAAAGAATGGAAGCTGAAGCTGAAAGAGAGACTAAAAGAATGGAAGTTGAGGCTGAAGCTAAGAAATTAGAAGCAGAAAGAGAAGTCAAAAGACTGGAAAGAGAAGAAAAGAGACAAATATTGGAAGCTGAGGCTGAAGCTAAGAAATTAGAGGCAGAAAGAGAAGTCAAAAGACTGGAAAGAGAAGAAAAGAGACTAATGTTGGAAGCTGAAGAAAGAAGGTTACAAAGAGCTCATGAGTTAAGTTTGAAGGAACTTGAACTCCAGGGAGCAGCTAGCAATCATGGTGCTAGCTCACCTCACTCTAAGAGTAGCTCCAACCAGAGCATGGCAAATGGAGCCATGAGTTTCCACCTGGATCCATTTATTGAGAAGGAGGACGCCATTGAGTCGTACCTGGATAGATATGAGAGATTGGCCTCTACCTATGGATTGGAAAAGGAAAAATGGAGCCTTAAACTATCTCAGGGGTTGAGGGGAGTTTCATACGATGTTTATTTAAAACCCTCAAAAGAAGACCAGGAAGATTATGAAATCTTAATACAAGCTTTATTGGTCAGGTACAAAAAGAATTTTGAATCTTATAGAAAGAGATTCCGAACTGCTAAGCTACTTCCAGGAGAAAACTATCACCAGTTTTCTGCCAGATTGGAAACTTATCTGACAAAATGGATTAGCTTAGGAAAATGTCAAAATATAAAAGAAATGGTCATGATGGAACAACTGAGAGAATCCATGCCTCAAGAAATGAGAAAATTTCTTATGGAGCAAGGAGCAGAGAAATTGGAAGATATTTTAACCATGGCTGAGAGATATCAAGCAGCTCAGTCAGAAGTATCAGGAAATAAGAAGAAGCAGGGTGAGAACTTCAAACCTTCACAAAACTTTACCAACTACGAACACAGGGACAATTCCAACAAGAACAAACACAGAACTGATTATAAAGACAAAAACCCTCTATGATCAGATAATAGACCTTCAAGAAAGGAAGGACAGTGGTGTAAATCTTGCCAAATGAGTAACCACAATACTGCAGAATGCAGACGGAAAAACCCTCCTTATCACGCTGCATGTCTTACAACAGGGAACAAGGGACGGAAGGAACTGGCAGTTAGTCAGAATGACCTCCATCATCCCCCTGTCTGTGAGGAAGGGACATGTAATGGCACTAAAATTCAGTGTTTATATGATTCCGGATTGGAATTCGACTCAGTCGTGAGTGCAACCCTAGTGCACCCTGATCAACTTACCACAGAAACAGTGGACATACAAGGGGCAATGCAGGGAACCGTCACCATGACACTTCCCATAGCAAGGATCAACGTGAGAACTCGCTATGTGGAAGGAGTGATAAGAGCAGCAGTGAGTGATGATCCTATATACCCGCTGGTAATAGGATGTAAATATGTCTTTTTGGGTGACCCAATAACCTATGTCCCAGTCTTGACATACGGATGCGAGTCATGGGCAATGACTACAACCCATAAAAGCCAGATCCAAACCTCAGAAATGAGGTATCTGAGGAAGGTGGTTGAAGTAACAAGAAGAGACATGGTACGCAACCAGACGATACGTCAAGGCCTTAAATCCTACCCCCTGCAGACCCAAGTAGAACAGTCCCAATTAAGATGGTTTGGCCATGTCTGCAGAATGGGAGAAGATCGGATACCACGACAAGCATGGGAAACAAAGAGCCAAGGATCCAGACCCCGAGGACGACCCAGAGTCCGCTAGGAGGACAACATTAGACAATCTTTGAAGGATCGAGGACTAGAATGGAACCAGGCCAGGAGGAAGACAGCCGATAGGATAGTCTGGCGCTCTCTCTTCCAAACCTCTACACCTCACGGTAGAAGGGGAACGACTAAGTAAGGGTGACCCAATAAAACCTGTTGTCATGGCAGCAAACCATACCAGGTCGAGCACCAAAAAGGAGGACGGAGATCCAATAAACATTCATCCTATAAAGATAAAAAAGGCTCAAACAGCAGACAGCACATTGAAGCCTTGTTTTGGCAAATTGCCAAAGGCCCATAATCCTCCAGAGAAAGGAGACTTCTACATGGAAAATGGCCTACTCTACAGACAAGCTGGAAAAGGACCTAAAGGGCATGGACAGCTGGTAGTGCCAAAATTCTACAGTGAGGAAATTATGGAGCAAGAGCATGCTACATCAGGCAGTGGTCACAGAGGAAAAGGGGCCACTTGTCAAAAGATAGCATTGCGATATTACTAGCCAGGAATAATTGAAGACATAAGTTGGTATATGAAATCCTGTTCAGAATGTAACCAGGTAAACGCCATCAGAAGTGTAGACCAGTTACAGGACCTAGGGAAGCATGGTTGCGGACGTAGGCCCATTAAGAAAACTCACAAGAGAAAACAACAGGTAGATGCGGTGATACGGAGAAAACAAAATCACAACAAGTCTACTGTTACACCAGTAACCATGGCAACTCTCCGTATTGTACAGAGAGGGGACGAAAGACATCCCACCCCGACTAAATATTGTTCGGAACACCATGGCCTGGATCATCTGGAAAGTTTGGTTAGTCAGCAACGAGTATTAACAAAGCTGCAGAAACCAACCAGAACCATAGGAGGTAGGAACCATGGCTGTACCAAACAAGGGATGATACATACCCCACTTCCGTATACTGCCCCTTACAATAGAAATAGGTGTGGGTCCGGCAACGTTGTTGTTTCGCCGTCCCCATACACGGTCCACTGGAAGCATTGTTGCGGACATGGTCTGAACAATAGCAAGCATAAGCACTCCAGGATGAGATTGACTATTTCTTAAAAGAGAAAATTATTTCAAAGTCTGAATCTCCCTACAGCTCAAGTGTGGTGCTATTAAGGAAGCCTTGTGGTGAACACAGGTTATGCATTGATTATAGGAAACTAAATGCTATCACTGAATCTCAGGTAGACCCATTACCTTCTTCTTCTTCTTCGTTCGTCCTGAAAAGGACGGTGGTTGCGTTGTGTCTGTTTACGCCTAAGCTGTGATATCTGCACCTTTCGGTCGACACATCCGACTTCTGCACGGCATTTTTTAGGACCGGGTTTGCCTTCCCATTTCGATCCACATTCGCTCAGCCAGACTGCACAGCTGCAGACTGTTTCCAGGACCACCACGTGGAGGTGGAGTGCGATCTTGACCAGCTCTGGTTCGCTGGTCCTGACGCAGGCAGTCAAGCTATGAGACCCATTACCTGACACCAATCAGTTGTTTGCTACCTTGAGTAAGGCTCGGTATTTTTCAAAAGTAGATCTAAGCAAGGGATACTACCAAATACCAGTGAAACAAGAAGTTAGGAAACTATTGGCCTTTAGTACACCGGATGGACATTACGAGTTCACTGTACTCCCATTTGGTTTAAAGAATGCTCCAAGTATCTTCACCAGAATGATGAGGAGATTGTTGGAACCATTACAAAATCCTCATATCACCAACTTCATAGATGATATTCTGATAGCTACCACTACATTCGAGGAACACATAGTAGCACTCTCCATGTTGTTAGGTAGATTGAGAGAAACGGGATTGACAGCACGCCCAACTAAGTGTCATATTGGATGCGAGACATTGGAATTTTTAGGTCACACTATCTCTACAGGGCAAATGTCTCCTGACCCAAAGAATGTAGAGAAAATGAGAAAAGCACCAAGACCACAAACTAAGAAGGATGTAAGATCCTTTGTGTCACTGTGCGGGTTTTATCAGAAATATATACCCCATTTCAACTCATTATGCGCACCATTAACCGACTTAACCAAAAAAGGTCAGCCGGATAAAATACAATGGACTGCGGAGTGTGAAAAGGCTTATACAGAGTTGAAAAATAAGCTGACAAATAAACCTATCCTTGCCCTTCCCGATCTCACACAAGAATTCGTACTAAGAACCGATGCTAGCAATGTAGGCATCGGAGCAACATTACTACAGCGGGCAGACACACCGCCACATATGCTTCTACCAGTAGCTTTTGCCAGTAGAAAGTTAAATGCAGCTGAAAGAAATTATTCTACCGTTGAACGTGAATGCCTCGCTTTGGTCTGGTCGATCAACAAATTCGCCCCTTTTCTTTACAGGAAACACTTCATTGTGGAAAGTGATCACCAGCCTTTGATGGTTTTAGCAGTGTCTAAAAAATTAAATTCACGACTTTTAAGGTGGAGTTTACTGTTATCTCCATATTCGTTCAATGTGAGATACATACCAGGACGGGACAATCTTGGACCCGATTTTTAAGTCGGCATCCTATCAATGGAGATATAGAGAAACGAAAAAGTAAGGAGAAACTGCAGCATGAGTTATCAAAAAGTTAACTGTGCATGCACTGTTTTAAAGAAGAGGGCTCTGTAGCGAAATTTGGTTCCTCTTGCTTTGTTGTGGACAAAATGGGTAGCGCGACACCCACACACACACAGCGCAAGGTCGGCTCGGCGGGTCTTTCTTTGAAGTTTGAGGACGGGAAATGTGAATTACGGTTAAAGCCAGACAATATTACTGAAGAATGAGGAAATAGCTATATAGGAATGTATGGCGGACTTTAAAAGTTTGCATTTACTGGACATTAAATTATTAACTACAAGAGAAAGCCTGGTTGGACTACAATTAAATAAAAATAATTCAACAAAGGTGATAGACTAGGAATTATATCCAAAAGGATATTATTCAAATATAAATAGTTTTAAAGATAATTAATATTTTTCACCTTCATCACATCTGCTAAAAGTTAGCTAATAATCTTTAAACATTTATTATAACTACATGCCTAAACGGATTTAAATATAAATTGGATAGAATGGAAGCCTCATATGGGGAAAAGGAAATGATACCTAGGAAGGAAGGAAGAATATAAGTGTGTAGTGAACAGAAGAAAAAAACAAGTACAAGAAAAGCACAGATCGCCTCAAATCGCCTCAAACCGAGAGATTAAACGAAAATCTTTTGGGATTTTTAGAGGTGCTTTCTCGTACGGGCGAGAGACTGAAATATAAGGACAGAGCGGCGCATTGGAAATCACACACACCAAATCCAGAAGCCAGAGTGAGAAACTGGAAGACAGTATCCGCAAGAAAAGTTATTTTTTCACGCTGCATGCAGGGCAGATTAACTTCAACCAAAACAGTCTCACCGTGAGCTTATAAATCCTAAGAGGGTATGTAAGTTTATTAAAGATATATGTATTACTAATATCATTTTATTTCAAATTTTATTTCTGATTGATTGTATCAGATATTAAAAAAAAAAAAGGGAATGACGCTAACCAGAGATAACCTTCACCGGCATTGTCAGGAAGCATAACCATTAATTGGTTAGCCAAATATATCATGGCTAATTCTTGCCTGGAAGCTTACGACATACCAGCAAGTACATAAGTGACTTGGCATCCATGAGTGGAAGGCAAAGGTTATATCGTACCCATGTATCATAACATGTGATTATTCATGTATTTTGTTAATTCTGCACAGTATACATTATCTTATCATGCTATCTCTGTAACATACTACCATGATTCATTCATTTATATAGAAACACTGAAGACATGGTCGCATCATGAATAGCAGTGGGTGGTGAGATTGTTGGAACACCATGGCCACCTATTACCTTTTGTTCCAGGTTTTATGATCAATGTTTATGACCAAGCTGATTTTGAACTTGAATTGGTAGATTTGGAGAACAAAGCATATTGGTGTTCAAAATTTACACATCTGGTCCATGAGCTTGAAAATCTTGAAAGGTAAAAATCAGCCCTGTCACTACAACACAAGTGGTCTGAAATAAGTGAGCTCAAAAAACAAGATTAGATCATATTTGATGTTCGGAACTGTTCACCTGACAGCTATGTTCAGCTGAAGAAATTTGCATTTGGGCTTCTTTCAATTTTTGGATCCACATATTTTTGTGAACAATTATATATATATATATATGAGCCCATATCAGTAAGGAATCAGCAACTGGTACAGACAGATACCTTCACATGCCTAGGAAGCATAGTAACACCGGACGGTGGGGCAGGCAAAGACATCAACATCAGAATGAATAAGGCAAGAACAGCCTTCTTTAGCCTAAATAACATCTGGAAGTCCTCCCAATACAGCACAAGCACAAAATTAAGACTATACCAGAGTTGCGTGCTTTCTGTGCTTCTCTATGGTGCGGAATGCTGGAGAGTCACAGAGAAGGAAATGTCAAAATTGTCCTCTTTTCACACAACATGCCTAAGAAAAATTCACCGAATCTTTTGGCCGAATACCATCACCAACCAAGATCTGCTTACTCGTAGCAAGCAAGAGGACATGCATACCATCATAGCTGGCAGATGCTGGAGCTGGGTTGGTCATGTCCTCAGAAGAGACCCCGATGCCATCACAAGAACAGCTATGCTTTGGACCCCTGAAGGAAAGCGAAAGAGAGGCCGACCAAAAAACAACTTGGCGGAGGACTGTGGAGGCTGAGATGCAAAGAATGAACCAGAGTTGGGGCACTGTACGAAGGATGGCCACCGACCGTGCAAAGTGGAATCAATTTGTTGTTGCCCTACAAGACGCCACTAGGCGTGATGGCCACTGACTGCTTTGACGGTCGGTGGTTAAGGATCGAAGAAGAAGATATATATATATATATATATATATATATATATATATATATATATATATATATATATATATATCGAACTAATAAAAGGAATTTCGCTGAATTGAATCAGCTGGGGGCTTGAACAAGCTAAATCATACATATCCATCTTCACAAAATGCGGTGGTATAAAATGTTAACTTGCTCAGACTAATTCAGCAATGTTCTTGACTTCTGAAATATCTTGTGAAACTCCCTCGAGGTAGAATCATCATTATCCTTCTACCTACAACTCTGCCAAGAGTAATCTTGTGCGAAGGTAGACACATTTGAAGACCCACATTAGATACTCTAGGTTTTGGCCACTGTTGGACCACTACTGCACAGCAAGGGGAGGCAACCCGTGACAGTCACTTTGTAACGAAGTTTGGAGGATGGCTAAATTGATTGATGGTAGATTCTCCATATCTGGACTACGTTTCGTGGATAACGAAGTTATTTATATTCTGAATATTGGTACACGAAACGTAATTCATAGTTCTAAGATGTTTAGCTTGAAAGCATGTTAATCGCCCAAAAAACTCTTTCTATCCCAGACGGATTGTAGGTATTACCCAGGCAACAAAATGGTTGACAATTTTTTTTCCAGAGCAAATTTTAAAAAGCAAAAAACGTATATAATTATTAAAAGAACATATATTTTGTATGATAAGTAAAATTGTTGGGTCAATTAAATATCTAACTGGAAACACCAAGCCCTTATACCTCTCCCTCTGAATATTATTTTTGTTTGGTTTTGTATTATCTCGTTTTTGTTTGTGTGGGTTTTTTTTTCAACATACAAGCAAAATAGGTCATTTTGATTTGTCATATTTACAATGGTTTGACAGATGTGATGCCACTTTTTTGTATCGGCGGTTATTCGTCTTATTTGGAATTAAAAACACTATATATCGTAATTATAACCCAGAGGTTGAACAGGATATTTTTCATCATTAAAATTTTAATAATCCATATAAGTACAAATTAACAATGACAGGTCAGAACTGTATGAACAACATAACGGCATTCCATAGGGCTCAGTTTTATCCCCTTCAATTGTTACAATAATGGTACATGATTTAAATGAAGAATTTAAAGACACCAATAAAATTCATAACGATTGTGTCGGTATTATGGTTAGCTCGACAGGGCTCCTTGTTCATTTAGTTTATACGGAGTCATTTATTAATATAGGAAATGACGTCATGCCGATATGGTTGTTCTGGCAGACGTTAAACTAAACACTGCAGAAGTGAGGAGATTTGTCTGCAAGGTCTTTACCATTGTGTGTCATGGCGAGTGGACGCATGTGTTTGAGCTCCTGAATATCTATTGTACATCCCTATGTTATTCCATTACTAATATATCAAGATCTTCTGTGAGGTGTATCTAGTTATTTGCATTTACAGGGAGTATATCTGCTCAGTGTCGAGTGTGAGTAAATATTGGAAAATGTTAAAAATGAAAAGGACAGCGTTTCAGACATGAACGGACTGCCTACAGTTATATCGACGACTGCATATTATATGCCATTATATATTGGCCTGAACTATATTCTCAATTTGGAGCAATGTCACAGTATTAATAAAATTGTATACCGTCCACTTCGTCCATTGTGGCTCAAGTAAGGGTGATTGAAGTTGGCTTGTTTCGGTGTCTGATACGTTTGCAACCCTAGAAGTGAACTTGGCCTACAGGAACCATCCTGTCATTAAATACCGGTATTAACATTATCAAGATAAAAGAACGTAACACCAGGTATAAAAAATAGTTGAACAGATTTTGCCGATGATGTTGCTTCACGCAGATACGGGGAAAATCTAACAATATTAAATAAAAATCTTCAAAAACAAATAAAGTATATAAATTGTTGAATAAATGGGGATTTCACTTAAATGCGAATAATACAATTAGGAAAGATCTTCAGTAAAAGTAGGATTGGTAAAAATAAGATAATTGACATAAACTTACAGGGGCAACAAATTAACTACACGGTACCTAGGTAACTGTGGAACAGGTGTTGAGAATTGCACAGTATAGTAAAAACAGTATATAACAAGAACTAAAATTAATGTATAAGGATCAATGATGGTGTAGGGAAAAGGGGTAGTCTGATGGGGTGCTTGTATGGCTGATGGCAGATAATTGGTGGATTTGATGTAATCTCGGACACCCTTGGGCTTTCTCACCCCTTGTCACCTTTGTTAACAACAGGGCAGTAATGAGAGACTTCATTTTAGTTTTTTTTTTTTTTAATTCGTTTGTTTTTTATTGTTATTGTTTGTTTGTTTCTTGGAAAAGGGGAGGTCACACACAAAAACAGTCACACAAATTTGGTTTTGATTACTCTATTTGGACTGAGTGGAGGGGGGAAGAAGGTACTGTATTTGGGTATTGGAAATCTGACTTTATTTTCTTGAATTAGTACACCTGTGGCAGATTATGATAATTGATTTCATATATCTATTTTCTTTATCTTCATTTTTTTTCTTTTACCTAGCTTCACCTACGCCTGTTGGGTTAACATGAAACCTCCTATTACTCAGAAATCTGTCCCTCTTTTCTCATTTAGCACGCATTGTATTGCGGTTCGCTAATTTCTTTGATGAGAGTCTACCAGAGACCTATTAGCTAACGTGAGCTGTAATTATAACACCAGCGCCAGAGATCAAAGTGTTGTAGAGATCAGACAGCGATCAGATTTGAATAAAGTTGAGTAGAATTTGGAACCAAAGTGAGAAATCTTTATTACCTTTCCCTGAATCCGTTCGTTTGATAAGTAATTAAACACTGCGAATCGAAAGATCTAAGACATTGCTCGCTTGAATACGAGCAGAGAGACGAAGGAAACTCACACTGATTAGCGTATTGTCGATGTCTTATCTAAGCGAGAACGAAGATCCAGGGTTTTCGGCTTTGAATTACGTATAAGCCGAAAACTGAACGTAGAATTTCCCGTAGGTGAGAACATCTGGTTGAGTCTGGTTAGGTGAATAATTAACTATCTCCTTTCATCTCTAATATATATATATATATATCCTCATCTTTCTAACTCAGATTTATCCAGTACTGCCACAGCTTTAGAAGACTTCTAGCGGCAATTCTAGAATCACTCGTTTGAACAGAGTTTCTTAGTTTTTGTTGGAGAATAGTTTTAGTAGTTCTGTTTGGAGGTAATTATTGACTAGTATTGTCGAGTGATTTAATTGTTAAGTCCGTATTTTAAGTTTTAAGTTTATATCTGTGCAGAGGGATTTAATAGATAAGTCAGTCATTTTGAGTTCTCTGGGCTTTTCTGTGTTACAGTGGCTAGCAGAATAAATTATATTTCTAGCTAAACTATTCCAGCTAATAAATAAACTTAATTTAATTGCTAGTAACCAGTCAGAGAATATTGTAACCAACTAGTAATGCACTGTTCATCATGAGTATTGGCGAAATATATATTTCTAATTCATGGTGATAAGTTTTTTTTTAAATACCAAGAATTTATTTCACGGGAGTTTAAACGATAAGACAAGCTCTAAGCTTGTAGTTTCAATTTAACGTTAAAGAACCGAAGTGAATATATTATTTTACGCGAGGTAGGATAGGAGTGAGAATAATAATATTTTGGTTAAGTATTTGTACTTGTTTCTCTTCCTTTATACAGTATTGGGTCAAGCCCAAAATCTACCAGCGGTTTTTCAATGCGTATCTGAGAATAACCATAAGAGAGAACATTTTTGTACTTAAATACTTGGGTCTTCAAGGTAAACCTGTCTGGCATTGTGTTTGCATCCAGAAAGAGACAGAGTACCAACCTAAAGGATATTAAGACTAAATGCTGTAACTGGGCCTATCGAGCCAGATTATATTTCTTTCCAAAAAATCTCATTTACATTCAGCCCCTTTGGCGTAAAATTACAAACATTAACATTTCCGATGTTTGACCAATTGTGGTGTGACAAATGAATTATTTGTACTGAGAGAAGTTACCAACCTGACATTTCCGAAGTACTGGAAATCTCAAGAATTCTGACACTGTGAGCCCTGTGGCATCTCGTACCTGAGCTGATTTCCAGTGACATAAACAGTAATCCTAGAATATAAACAGTGAAGTTAACGCTCCCCGGAGAATTGGAATTAACCGGTCTCTGTAGAGCTGGGGTTAATCTTTGCCAAAAGAACACTGGATTTTCTGTATGTGTATATGTCCTAAAGATTGTTCCAGAAGGAGAAAATCTAGTTTGTAGGTAAGAACGAATGTCAGTGGCCACTGCTGTATGAATAGAATGAAAACAGGCATGAGTGACTCTTTATAGTATAACTCATACACCCACTTTGTATTTTCTTATGCAAGTTTTCGCTATTGCTGTCCCTTTATTACTTCAGATTAGATTAACTTATAACTCTGTTCTTTACTGTAGGGGGAATTTTAGACCATAGCGTAACAACCTTTGACTCTTTCGGGGGTTAATAACTTTGCTCTAACGGGATCTTGTCTCAACAGAGGATTAAACCTATGAGTCTAACGCTTTAATTAATTCCTTAACCTATGTTTATTGTATTTGATTTTGATAGTCAAAGATATTGTTGTGTTGTAGTTTCTTTATGATAAATAAAATTTACATAAACTTTATTCACGTGTGTCGGTCAGCTTGTCCCAAAAGATCCCTATTCCATAGATATAGATTTCACGTCTGTGCGTCTAATTGTCGTCACGTATCTGTGTGTGTATAGATGTGAATGGTTGAATATATATATATATATATATATATATATATATATATATATATATATATATATATATATGTGTGTGTGTGTGTGGTAAAGTGGGATATTATAAATATTTATAGGGACTTAGTGTACTGACTGAGATCAGCTGTGAAGGTATCTGTATCTAATAAGGGTAGTGTATTACAGATGACCTTACTTGCTACCACATATTTATACCTCAGTCAGAATTATTCTGGAATATTGTGATGACTACGTTGAATGTCTAGGGTATGTATATGATGAAGTGTAAGTCACAACAACAACAGACAGATAAACAATTTAATTTATTCCACCACACGTGACAACACTGTGACACTCACACACATTTAACACTCTATAAGACTATTCTTAAATGAGGCACTGGTAAATTTTCAAATATAAATATGTATTAATTACTGCCACTAATATATATGTGTCCTGAT